>CAUZXH010000338.1:0-25533 GCA_963584085.1 Pyrausta aurata
AGAAAAGTGGACCCAAAAAAAAGTTATAATTTTTTAACGATATCGTCTAGGTGCATCATGAAAAATATCGAAAAAAAATTATAACTCCTAAACTATAAATATTTGTCTAACATACATGGGGGTGAAATGGATAGGTATGGTACTCACCTATCACCACGCATCGGCTTGACACGTTACATGAAACACCCTGTATATATATAAATATTTACATATAATTATGTACTACATATATAATTTTTTCATTTTGTGCAAAAATGCATTGCCGGATGCTCCGAAATAATGCTCAATACTTACTGTAGTCTATCGCTATCTTCCTCAATTTCACAAACAAAGAGCATGCGTACTCTCTTTCTTTCGACGATTGAGCGACACACAGCTGCAATGCTGCGTCCTTTTCTATCGCACTGGATACGTTCCTCGGACCTCTCTTTCGCACGTATTCAACCGCACGAATATTTCGTTTTTCAAAAATCGACAACCGGGATTTAGCACCAACTTTTTGCAGCCAACCTTATGTCATTATATTCATAATAAAATTATCTTTATTTTGATATAAGGTTTATCGCGTAACTGGATCGTTGCAAATTACTAGTATCGATTTACCTGTATATACCTGCCTACCTGATAATTGCACCGGAAAAAAAAAGTCAACCCAGCGTTTGCATATTCTATGAGCTACATACTATCGATTAGTATACAGTTTTTTGCGTAAGGGAATGAGTGTAATGTTTAAAAAAAAAAATCATTTTTTAATTATTAATTAATTACACTTTGCACCAAATTTTTCAGACAACCTCCTGTAAATAAATTTTTTAACATATTTAATTTTATAAAAAAAACATTTTCATCCCGTAATACGATGGGTGAGGGTCATTCTATGGCCGGATCTCCTACTTAGCAACGCAAGAGTGTTTCAATGAGCACCTGCAAGCACCATAGCGACTGATTATTTTCGGAGGCTGGTAAAGTCTACAAAGAAAAAAGGAATGCCCTGTTACTAGAACGTTTAGAGAGCTTTGCAGCACCACAACAGAAACTTTATAAAATTTCACATAATATTATTTTTTATAACGTTAATTTCCTCATTTTGTCTCTACTCATTCATTATCATAATTGAGATTGTGAAAAATTTCCCCAGTCGTCTTAGATGATATCTACATAAATATATTGCTTTACTTAAACCTAGTATACTCGGCATTAAAACCGAGTTACTCGGCCGAGTACGAGTATCAAAAAACCTGCCGAGTACGCCAAGTACCGAGTATTAACCGAGTACTCGGCCCATCTCTAATACATACCAAAATCCTTTACAAAACTTCATTTTGTTATTGAGATTACTTAAGGCTGCTGTCACCTACCTTCTAACAAAGTTCAAGTGCAGTTTTCTTCCCAAAAATGACTTAACTGATAACTTTTTTTGACTGATTTGTGTAGAAATAAGCTATCTAAATAAGATGTAAGCTCTGAATTTTTGATTCAATCTTTTAAATGCCTGTAATTTGCAATCAAAGAAGCCAAATTGACGGTTTTTCTGGTGCACTTTTCTAGATCAGTTGTTGACATCAGCTATCGAAATAACATAAACTTGAAGGGAATTACGTTCGTCTACAAGGTGTAGACTCTGTTTTTTTTATTTATTGCTCTGGTTATTCCAAATGAAGACAAAATTGAAACCATGTTTTGGCATAAAATACGCACCTAAAGACAGGCGATTATCTCTGAGATACATTGCACTTATTCTGAGTTATTTGATGAAACAATGTTATAGAGGTTCCTATCTTTGTCTTAGCATCTAAATTCTTGATTTTATCGTGTACAATATATTCAAAATATCTTACTAAAGTAACCTATAAATTTGAGATTTGGAGCTGTCATGGACGTTCATCTTCGATCGAAAATTGACAGACAGCGCCGAGCGCTCGGAGGGGAAGGGTGTGTCGCTCGTTGTCTTCGCTGCTACTCATTTATTTCGTGTATGACACTAATTCCAAATTTGAAAATATCACGCTTTGCACAATTTTTATACGGCGACCAATTCGCTTTGAGGCTTTATGCAACAGGCATAAAGCCACATAGTGCATTTGGATCGTCGATGGTCTCTAATTATAACAAAAAGTATTCGTTCTTTTATAAAGATTTGTAGTTGTATTTACATTATTAATAAATATTATGTAAACCTGCATATAAAGTAATCCCTATTAATACTATAAACAAGAAAGATTTATATGTATGGCGACTATTTCAAGAGGTTCATGAGTTATAACGAAGATCTTTTACCATATACAATGTGTATTTTCAAAACTTGATCAAACAAAATGTGCAGATACTAGGACCAAAATTATCGACAAATATACTCATAATAATAAATTGTCCACAAAATAAAATTGTGGTACATGATGAGCAAACTGTTTCTATCACTAAACAGTTAAATGACAATTTTAGACAAATACTAAATTAATTAGGCCAAGAATAAGCAATAGTGCCAATTCTATTGCATATTATGTATGGGGTTGCAAATAATAACCTTATTTATATAAAATAAAGTAGTATCAGTAACACTACTTTATAGTTCAACAACGGTAGACCGATTTTTATGATATTTACCTCTTACCCCTTAAGTAATTATGAAACGGAGCTGGGGCGCGCTGAGGCTGGATACGAAACAAAGTTTACTGGGGCCACTAGTACTTACATCCATAAAAACTGGCAACGGGTAAAACGGACTCACGTTCCGTACGGGATAACTGAGTAATAATGAATGTACATTTTATGATATTGTGTGTCTGCTGGCGAATAGTTATTTTTTAACCGATTTCAAAAGGAGGAAGTTATCAATTAGATTGTATGTTTTTTTGTATGTATATCATCCCCATATCTCAGTCATTTGTTAACAGATTAGATTTTTTTTTCATTTTCTTATAGAGTTTAACTTTTAATTGGTCCGATTGTGGCCAAATCCGGAACTGATGATGGGGTCCTGGTGTAATTGAGGGAAACTCTTAAATCTAAGAGGCGCGTATAGTGTTTTTGTACTAGTATTTCAATGTTGACGTGTCTTTACGTCTGATAGTCACTATTTGTAGAACTGAGCTGATAGTGGAACTCCTTAATGGTTAGGAGTTTAGTGATTATGACGCCGGAACTTATGTAAAAAGGTACTTTGTAGCTTATTAAAGAGCAGAGTCAAAAGGTGAAACCCCCTCCCCTTGATTTTAATCACAAACAATTTGCAAATAAAATAACTTTTATAATAAAGTAAAAACCGACTTCAAAAACAAAATACACTAAAAAGTCTTTAATAACCTCTTGAAAGGACTCCATTCCAAGGACAGGGTTTGCCTAAAATGGAGTCCTTTCAAGAGTTTATTTAAGAATTTTTGGTGTCTATTGTTTTTGAAGTCGGTTTTGTTGAAATAGTATGGCGGTGAAGTGATCATTAACCCATCAAAATTAAAGACAAATAAGGGCTTTTGTTTTTAGTATTTGACTTTGAGTAGTAAACATGTTGTGTTTATAAATTTTCTAACATCATTCGTGCTTTGGATTATGAATAAGAATAGGCGGACGCCAAAAAGTAAAAGGACAGTCTTTCTTTATATGGACCGTATAGAGGCGTTATTTAGTTCTACAATCTTTAATACGTACTTGTACGTACGTACCATTGGCCATTGGCGTCAATTCCATACTGTGTGGGACTTGTTCATGGCATTAATTCCATACGCTAGTAACAATATTTCAATGGTTTAAACCTAAATAAATAGGGCAATATTTTGCTTAGTTAACATTACTTTTCTTTCTGGGTACTGATTGCACCAGTGACTTTCACAATCATCACCTAACTATAAACTTGTATAGTTATACGCTTGTTTTAGTATATGCGTTACATGGGATGTGTATGTAGTTAATATGAACCTGTATTCAAATTTTACGCAAATGTCATGAAGTTCTATGGTTCTATTCAAATCCACATTCATAAAATATTTCATTATTGAAAAATTTCTATGGATAAAATGATATGATACCGGTGTAAACCAAATAATTAAATAAAAATGATGTTGTTTATCATCTGTTATACATTAAATACTTGAAATCTTGATCTAAACCTTCTTAACTACATTTTCTGAATGACAGCTATAGTAACTTGTCACATATTTCATATATCAAAATACAAATCATATCAAAGAACAGCGTCACACTAAAAAGTATTTATGTGTTAATAAATCCTCATAGCACCCAGTTGGTATGACACGTGGTAGATCAAGCGCAGATCCAACGGCAGCATCCACCAATAAACCTTAGTCCCCGTTTCTCATGTAGTTCACATTAGTAAAAAAATACCTATTCTCAGAGTCACGATCTGGGTGAAGACATAAAGAGGCAGATAACTGATACCGACTGACTAGTGATGTGCCAAGTCATCTTTTTTTGATCTCGAAATATTTTAGAAATTCGTTACAAAAATCCAAATATGACTGACACTAGAATGTTTTTTAAAACACGATTCAAATCAGGACTTGAGTCGGAAGAATCTCTATAAAGCATTTCAATTCCATGAAATAGCCAACACGGCACATCACTGGTTAGTCGATGCAGGTCGGTACGTGTTACCCGCCTGTATATGTCTTCACCCTTTGGATGCATTTTGTTTCTTTCCATGCTATAATTTTTTACGTTATTATAGCTGTACGTTTGTGTTTAAATCTGTGAATTTAGTTATTGAATTACCAAAAGGAAAATGTTCGCGAACGGAATTGACGCGAGCCCTGATTCCGAACTGTATTCGCGTAGGTATTTTAAATACATAAAAAACTGGTATAACATCAATTTATCATATCGACTTTTACATGACCATCATTTTCTATGTTCATCATACGCATAGCCTACTACCTAGAGATAAAGTATCAAAATTGTTTGATTACAGTAAACATTTTTTTGTGTCTCGGACATATAAAATCGCACACACACATTGATAAATTCGGTAAAATCTGAGAATCTCCAGACTGTCATATGGCTCTTAATAATAACCTGTGAACAAACTATTTTCATATATTCAAAAATAAAAATATATCCCTAAATACTGGTGCTACAACTTCTTTAACTAAATAACGTGGAAAGGATTCATTGTAGTGGATAACGTCACCATTTTTATAATAAATTTATCTAAAACGAACATATCACCGGGAAAACAAACTATTATAACAACGATATCCTGACCGTACTATGCATCGATCGCTACATATCGAGGTAGATTTTTAACGATTCGACCATCATGGGAACTTTGAAATCTTTCGCGTGAAAATGAAATACGAGCTTATTGTTTACGCTGAAAAATTTCCCCGGGGATTCGTATTGTTACGTTATTTTCGGGTCGATGATGTGGTTCATCTACAGAAAACAGAATGTTTTCAACGACTTGTTTTGTATGTCACTCGGTGAAGCAGAATGTTAATTTATAAAAAGATTCGATGCTATAGAATTGATATCATTGTTTTGGGGATCCACATGACATAAAGGAAATATTTTCAGTTTCTGTGTCTGTATCTGCGATTTAAGTTCACATGGTGTGATGTTTTATTTTTATCTTGTGTAATTATTTATTTATCATAAAAAGAACAGAATATGTTCTAATAATGTTGCTCTCTATTGAGAATTCTCCATAGAAATCTGTGTTACGATGGATGGAATTTAGACGTCAGGTTTTTGCAATGACCGCCAATCAATAGACAGACGTTTGCAGTCATTACGAAAATGCCGCCCTAGTAGTATCCTAATTTTCCTTTAAAATTAGTATTTTGTTAAGTCTTGCAACATGCTCGCTGAAATGATGATATTACTTCAATGTACAGATTTTCGTTTCGCTCGCTATTTCAAAACTTATCCTTGACGTCCTTTGTAGCGATTGTAAGTTTGTCAGAATGAAAGTGCCTTTGTTGCCCGCTTATTAATGTTCCTCGTTGAAGTCGTACACCCAGACAGTCGGTGATCCTGTTATAATATTATGTACGAAGCAGAGCTCGGTATGTTTGAGGATTTTTAAAGTATGGTATACAATTATCCAATAGATCCCTTTTCTGTAATTGTACAAGAAAATGCTTCTACCAGTACAAGTGGCACTTTCACTGAAAAACCGACTTCCTCGGTCGCATGCCAACCCGCACTGCCAAATCTGTGTCTACATTCAAAGTTTTCGCTACTACCAAGATTTTCTTTTCTATAGACATTGAAACTTAGTAGTACGGAGTAGTACCTACCTAGCCACAGGTTTTCACTGCTATTGAAATTTTCTTCATGGACGTCGCATAAGAAATCCAGCTAATCTAAGATGTGAACATATTATAGTTCATTATTTTTTGTCTGAAATATGAAATCTGGGAAATAAATAAATGAGTTGAGAAAAAGAGTGTAGTAAAGTAGAAATGGAAGGAAAATATTGTAACAACTACTCGTGTCATATACTCACAAAGTTTTTGTTTTTAAACTTCTCCCGGAAACTGTATAAGTAAGAGGATGAGAGTCGCTCGTGAAGTTGTTATTTATTGGCGTTCGCGTGATGCGAGCATGTCGCGGCTGCCGTCATTATGCTAAGCACCGACATCTCAATACATATTCAGAGCGCTTAAAGCACCAGTCACATATGCCCCAGTGCAGACGCAAATATGGTCATTGAAATATCAGGTAAAACTCGTATTCAATAAAGTCATGGCACGGCGTGAACGGTCTGCTCTAAACCATGGTGGACAATGGTGCAATTAAACCACAGATTCAAACGATCTCATTACGTGAGATTAAAAAAAGAATGATGCAATGTTCACCGTGTCTGATCCTATGAGGCAGGTGCCTAAAGGTACCTACTGCTGGGGGACGCCTTGGAACTGCATAAGCAGGCAGGTGAAGTGCCATGACAGGCTGGATATTGTTGCAAGGCTTCTTGTTGACGCCTAGCCATATGTCAACGGCTCATTGAATAAAATTAGTCGGCAACTTGCCGTATGTGTATATGTAAGATCCCTTAGCAGCGGCACGCTGTCAGGACACCGCGACGCTCACGAGGTCACTGCGCCCAGGTACCCGCGGCGGAATAATACAAGCTGACGACAAAGACGTTACGAGCTCATTTAAATTTCAATGAACTTACAGCCGTTTTAGATCATTTTGCCGTAATCGCTTTATTATGATCGTGGTGATTTTGTGGAGGTGTTGAGATAAGTAGAGAGAATGTACATATTTTGCATAGTGGAAAATAAGTGGATAACTTCAAAACTTTGTGAGATAGGTAAAAAACCACAACCTTACGTACAAGATACTTAGTGACCGATGATAATATTTGGTATTTTACTCTATCTTACAATTAACATTTACTTGTACTTACAAGTAAAAACGAGCCAAAATTCAGAGAAACAATCGGTCAATAATACAATTACCCATGAAGGCACAGTAAAACGTGGAAAAAGTCTGCCGTTACCGAGAAAGAATAATAAAACGATAAATTAATATAATATTAAATGCTTTAAACGGGAATGATGAAAAATTGTAGCAATCCATTACCAGAGATTACTTCTGATCTTCGCATAAAACAATTTCTTAACGTTAAGTACGATTGCAGAAATGTTTGTGTAAAAGCTAACTTGAGGTGAACTTGGCATAATTTGACGCCGGGGGCGGCCTGTGCCCTAATGCTGACGAATGAGCTAGGTAAATCATGCGACCAACATTTTTTCGCTTCGTTAATCTCCCGCCAAATTACTTTGTTTTATAACGATATCATTTCATTATACAGAAAGGGCAGAGGTAAACAAACTCAATAACGTCGATTAAACATATTTCCATAAAATTCAGCCGTTATTTTACTACTTTGCTAAAGCCCTGTCACAACAAAATGAGGCAAACGGTTTTGATTTTGTTTTTTTTGATAGACAGATCGACAGACCTTGCAATTGATTACTGAAAAATACTGGTTCTGATAAAAGTTTTAAATAATTAAATATGCTTGTTTAGATATTATATTCAAGCGAATCAAATTATTTTGTAGAAAGTAATAAATAGTGAATTTTCCTACGTGAGCCTACTTTAGGTTCAACTGTCCCACCAATGAATGTCATTGAATGGAATATTTTATTGCTCCATAGTAATAAAATATTAATCAAGATTGACGAGCACACCGATAGACATTAAGCGTTAATGAAATAATTCGAGCTATTATGGGGAATGATAGAGTAAGTTATTGAATTTCAGTAAAAATATTTATTCTGAAATTTACACGAATTTTACTCAAAAAATAACCAATTTTCGAGTACTTACATACGAGTACTCTTCGTGATGCAAAAATATTTCGTAATACAATATCTATGCACTAAACTCGAAATAGCTCGAGTTACACAATATCTCTGAACAGACCAGAGTACCTAGTAAGTAGTAGTTCGCATCGCGTGCATTATCTATCAATAGCAAGCAAGACGCTTACCCACAGAAATGTCTCTAAGTAGATGACTCAGAGTTAGGGCTTGTACACAAATCTGCAAATCGGTGGGATGCGAATTGGAAGTATTTCCTATCGAAAGAGAAGAACAAATAAAAGCTGTCAAACAAAACCGATTTAGGATGACAGTAAATAACTTTAGTAAGAAATAGCAGTAACTTAAAATGAGATTACCTTTTGTACAGGTGATTTATACCTATCTTCCTGGGTTGAACATATTAGTTTAGCGCATGATAAACAGTGGGTGGACACGAAATATCGTAGCCCTAGTGTAAAACGAAAAATTATTTCTTTACACAAAATATTCATAAATATGCTTTATGTGCTATTTTGTTTTCAAATTTTACGTAAAAAAACTTCTATAGAAAATAATAATCGAACTGCGTACTTTAAATTTGAAGCGCATTGGTAAATATAAATCGTAAATTAAGAGACTTCGATTTGGACTAATTTACCTGTTAAATGAAAGTTGTTAGGGTTATTTTGCTGTAATGAACGATAATCAATCACCGATCAACATACACCACATACCATATTTTCGAAGCACAATTTCTCCAAAATATACTCAATTTTACTTGAAGTTATAAAATATCACATAAAAGTAATTTTCAGCGAGCCTCCATCCATGATGGGGCGCCCAACTGTTTGACAGCCGCCAATGAAAATGGTTCTGCTACATCGCATCTCGCATCTCTCTTTATCACAAAGCTTTCTTCTACTGACATCTCACTCTAATCATTCTAATCCAAAAGTGATAATAATTTTATTGTAGGTCAACCATCTAACAGTCTGACTATTTTTTTTTAAATATCCCTTATAACAACTGCTTAGATACCACTCGGTGTTGCTTCATGTTGCGAACGCGCTGTTGTTCGTACAACCACCCACGTCATCTATTTATACACTTATCTGTGCGCATACCCATCTCAACGTCAAGCGGTTTAAGCACACCTTTGCTGTTTCTGAAGTGTTGAATAGACGTGGGCTAGCAACCTATTTATATTAATCCTTGTTTATGGCGCATAGTTATGCATAGTATTTTGGATGGATAGCGGCAATAATTTGCCTTTCAAATTTATTTTTAAGGAACTGAAAATCTGGTCTGGTGGTCTTTTAACCCTTACACATCAGCAATGTAGACGTATAAATAGTAGATTGTTATACAAGGGGAGAAAGCGACCCATTTCACTCGAGATGTTTCTGGCGCTCGAACGAAGTGAGAGCGCCAATAATTCGAGAGTGAAATGGTGCTTTCACCCGAGTTAAACATACTATTTTTCATTTCGACTGTGAGGAAAAACATTAAATTTACAATAGTGGTTGTAGATGTCATGGTCAGGTATTATGCAGTACAGCGAGAAAGGAAAACTCAAGTTTTTGCACAAAAAGACAGTTAATTTACAGTTCTCCAAACATCTAACATGATTAGAAAGAATAACGACACGAATACATGAAAACAGTACGAAAAAGCAGACGATACGAAATAATTAAAATCCTTGTAAAAAATATCGATCGAATTTTCCCCACAGATAATAAATGTCAAAATTTAAAAAAGTAGGCATAGAGTTCAAAAAAAAAATGACACTGACAATATAAAAATAAAGTGTCATCTTGGTATTATGGCGGGAAGCCGAATATTTTAATCACAGATTAGTTAATGTATATTTTTATTATAGATTGAATCAATTGAATATTTTTTATATCAATGATCATAATAAACATGTTTTTCAATGTATAGCTAAGCAAAAATGTTTATTATTTTTATAATATGATGTGACTCAATTATCTTTGATCCAAGCTTTGACTGCATACCTTGACTCTATACCATGCCAATTAAAACTAAATTACTTTCCACCCTAGGGATGGATAAGCTATTTTCCACCCGGCTATCTACACAGGAAAGTGCTATTTTCCGAACAGGAGAGATGAAAAAGAAATTAAGTGTCTAGTCATAGCAAACATTGATGTGATTTTGAGTAACAACACAACCTTTCACTTTAATGTGTTTATTCAAAGCTACCCCACACTCAAACCTACTCCTGTTTGCTCTGCGTAAAACGATATTAAACTCCAGTCAATAATATCTTGCGTCATCGGGACTCTATTGGGAAATCCCCCGAATTATACGTTCATTGCTGATTCAATATTATTTTTGAGAGTGGTATTGTACTTATGACACACTTGACCAAAATTTTGATGTCGAAGCTGGATGAGCTTCGAGTGGAAGGCTCTTGAGTTTCTGAATATTGCATCCGTGTACATTTTGTCATTTCATGCATTATACAAATACTAATTGGTACGTCTTTCCTTAATTCGTAAATGCAGTCTAAATTCTTTAACTGTACTCTATATGTCCAAATCTAATCATTTTACGAATGCTACAATTGTGCACAAACGGAATGGAAAGGCGACGCTTCAGTTTTACTGTTTCTATTTCAAGTTTTATTGGACATTAAATGCATCTCGTCACTATTACGAGAGATGGGAGAATATGCAAAAGCGATGTTTACGCATTACGTCGTCTGAATACTCAATTAATGGCGATCACGTAACATAACGAGCGCCTATTAGCAAGCCGCGGGACGTTAATCAACTATACAATATACATACACACAAATGAACTGGCGACGACGAACAATATACATACAACAGTATTTTAATTAGATTTTTATTTAATCCTCGCAGATTTTGTAGTCTTACTAGACTTGCTACTGCATTTCGTAGCACATGTGTTACGACTGGAATCTATTGCGTTTCGTCTGTGATACTCGTAGTATGTTATTTCAGTATAATATATTTTTAATGAAGATAGAATTTTGAATCGTATAAATAAATGATAGTTTAGTTGTAACGCTTTTGATATGAATTGCTGTCAAGTCAACTAAAATATTGTTTGGAGTTTTCGTAGCGTGTTCGTAGCGCTCGCTCGTAGCATTTCGTAACGCATGTGCTACGGATAAATATCTTCAGTATAACTATTTTCTATCAATTTCCCTTTACAATCGTTATCGTTATATTACTGACTGTATTTTGTGGTAATAAAAAGTAATACTTTACACTACGCCGACAAAATAGTGTACCTATTATTTGAATAAAAATAATGTATTGTTTTTGTATGTATGTTAGTCTATAAGGTATTTGTACTATGTGCCATGTGTAGCCTTACAATAAATGAATAATAAAAATAAAAATATATTCATAATATAAGAGTATAGTAATAATGTCTGAATGAAATAATACAATCTTTATTACTTGAGGCTATATTATACCCAATTAGTGTCCAAAACATGACCACTACGAGACACGAAATATCACCGTCCTCGTTAATAGACGACCGATTTTGCGACCGGCCTTGTGTAATTTTTAAAGATTATTTGATCATTCATAAATTGTATCAAATTACTTTTAATGAGGCGTATTATAAGTAATACGATTAATTGCTGTAACTATACTTGCTTTACGAAACATAATATAATTGTACTTACTTGAATTGTTTCCTGCATAAGTAACAAGTAAATAGGTTTCTGTAAAGTCCAGGTTGGCCTCTGTGGTAGAGATGTTTCTTGTTTTGTCGGAGCGGGATTGATACTGTGAACTCTATTTTACTTTTTGCCAAACGCTGTCCGCCGCAGTTCAGTAAAAAAGAGGTTATTCAATTGGACCTTTTTGTGTGTTTACTTTTTTCGATGGTCAGACATGATTTGAGATTTCAATTAAATGAAGACTCAATTATGAAAAGATTGGGAGCGCTTTTTTTAAGAAGCAATTAGTGAGTCTGAAAACATCATGCTGCTTTTATCTTATTGCTTTACAGAATGTTATCAATTTGTTTGTGAGAAATTGTGCTAATGAGTTGAAAACTAATTTAAATTATGGTTCCGGTTAGCTTTACATTCATTGATATTACGCAATCTCGAGGTCCCATTATTCACTCCGGGACGAGAGTATACGTTATGGGAGGTCGGTCCCATCAATAACGCGGGCTGCCCTGGAACTTTTTCAATGCGATCGTTCAAGATTATTTACAGAGTATAAAAATGCGTTTAGCAAGTTATAATAATAATAATAATAATAAGCCTGTTTATTTTCCTATAGGTATCTGACAAAACATTGTTTTATAGATTCTTATTTCTAGATTAGACATAATTTTGTAATTAAATTCTATGCTAGTTTACTTAAATATCTTAACTATAGGAACCCCTTTTAGGGTATAGGCCTCCTCCAAGTCCTTCCATTTCTCTCTATTCTGTGCTAATTTTGTCCAGTCCTTCCCAGCCGTCTCTTCTATGTCGTCCATCCATCGTTTTTGTGGTCTACCCACGTTCCTTTTCCCCGGCGGGCCGGGCCAATTCGTGCTCTTGAGAGTCCATCGTTGGTCTTTGCATCTCGCTACATGTCCAGCCCATCTCCATTTAAGTTTTAGTGCTTGGTGTAATGCATCTGTCAGTTTTGTCTTGTCTCTTATTACTTGACTTTTTGTTTTTTGAATTTTCCTCAGGCGTAGCATGCTCCTCTCCATTGCCCGTTGACAAGTTCTTATTTTGTTGCTTACTTTTTTAGTGAACGTCCACGTTTGAGAGCCATAGGTCAAGCAGGGCAGGATGCAAGTATCCATGATGGTCTTTTTCATATTTAGGTCGTAATTACCTTTTAATATCTCTTTGTGCGCCCAGTACTTGTTCCAACTGCACGTGATTCTTCGGTTGACCTCGTCTTCGTTCTTTGATTTAGAAAAAGAAGTTTAGCAAGTTAAATAGTGAATATTACCGATTGGTGTTTAAAATGGAAAAGGTTTAACAATCTCAGTTGTAGAACTTTAATCTTTTTTGTATATAAGGTGATAAAATAGCAGCACTAAAATATTAAACTCCAAATTCCACTCCTGATTGTAGAAGCTACTAACATTGTACATATAGGTAGTCCAATAACTTTATTTCCTGTTTGATAGCGTCTTGTATTGCGACGAAGGACCCAATCGAATAAGACGCGACAAGAGAACGTTCGAGATTGCTTTCACTAAATAAGAGACACGTCGTTACCTTTGGTTGCGCGTTGAACGCGACACACGCTGATTCTAAATACATTGAGGGTGTACATCCAAATATTTACATTCCCCATCGCAAATCGCAAACATGATCAACATGTTTTGCTTGCTATCAGAAGAATAAACATGAAAGCTGTGTTTTCCGACTTATAATATGTTGTTCTGAGTGTGTACCTAGTGTCTTAGTTCAGTATTGGTTTCGTATATCTCTGCTATCATCTTTGAGCCTAAAAAAATAATCGTCAGAGTTTTTAGTCTAAAACGCGAACATTCTTGCAAGCTTTTCTTACACAGAATAAAACTAAAACATAATTTTCATTTTGCACATTGTCTGTGATACTGCCTCAACATTTTAGTTTATGGGTGATAGCGTCTACAATGTGCTCGGCTTTTAAGTCGGAGCAAAAATATTATAGTTGCATAAAACATTTTATAAAATGCAATGCCACTCGTATGTACCTAGATTTACGACAACTACTTACAGCGGCAGCCAACGATATTATTAGGTGATAGGTACCTACTTTAGTATAATTATACTGTCTCAGACTTAATAATCCAAGTTAAGCTCTACGAGTATAAAAATTACGTTACGTATTTACAAGGACATTTAAAATTTTTCGTCACAGATCATGTCAGCAAGTAAAGATATTACAAAACGTTTTAACACCTTTCCCGTCATGTTGAAACTCATATGATAATCTTATGCTTCACTGATCTGGATGTTTGTCAGCTCGGAGGCGAGACAAGACAGGATAAGCGCGGCGTTTGCCTTCTAAGCCTTGAAGTGAATAAAATTGCTTAAAAGAGAGCATGCTTGCCGGAGCAGATGCAAGCCGGTGCTCCTTACTCACTGTTTGCGGAAATAAACTCTAAACTACGTGGTTTACTGAAACTACTTTTTAGTCCGAACTATGTCAGACTAATTTTAAAGTGCACTAAGCCCTGTTTCACAATCGCCAAGTCAGTTATGGTTATTTTTATCTTACAGATACTTGAACCAAGAGTGATCATCATTTTAATTATTAGTTTCGTAGTGCTTACAAAAGTAATGTTTTATAATCAAAAAATATTGTAAAACAGGCCCTTAAACATTCAATAGGTACCACTAAAACACAATGAAAAACATAAAATACTTGAAATTAAACCCGTTGTCTTCAATCACAATAACAACTCTAGACTATAAAATCTACAATCTTTCAATTAAGAGTCTTAATGAAAATCATAATACTTAATTGACCATTCAGTAACTCATTTCGTTCCACGCCATTCGCCTTTTCAAATGGACCCGTTTAGGCCCTCGTGTAAAATTACTCCGCTTCAAAACTCGAGATCTTAATTAAGATGAGAGTGTTAAAAATTTCACATATTCCTCGAGTTCTTGAGTTCATAGTGGTGAGGTGGATTGTGCTTAATGGGCGAGACGCCGGGTGCGGGCGCGGCGCGGTCGATGAAACAAGTTATAAAATAACCCGCGAGGGGCGCGTAGAGCCGCCGTCACACCAAACGGGTTGGCTCGTACAAACACTGAGCCCGGCACATAACATGACATGAAAACAGCACGACCCGCGACCGGCGCTGCCCACATATTAGGTAGCCGTACGAATACAGAATTTAAATTGTGATCTATCTTTGATTGATCAGTTTATGAAGGTAGGCACAGATCCATAGGCAGACAAAAGCTCAGTGCCGCATAGAACGATACTGTTATTGTTCTTTTATCAATAACATTAGGCCCATGAGTATGCGTCATTAAACTCTCGGTGAAATCGTTAGAGACGGCATTAAGTATGTGACTACTGCGTAGGCGCTAAAGACGATCATTAGCTCAAATGTTTCACTCATCCAGAATAGAATTTAGAACAGCCATACCTAAAACGAAACGAATATCAAACTTTTGTATAATTACTGTATTCTAAGCAAATAAATGATTTGATTTGATTTGAGAAAACCTCCGTCTTGACCACCATCATACATATGATCTTCACCTATAGAGAGAGAGATCACGAAAAAAAATAGTTCAGTCTTTTTCTGGTATCAATTATCACTAGTGAGCAGCTGGGTACTTCCTTCGTACGATACAGTAGCCGTTTCCGTCCTAAGCTGTCAATGTGGATGAGTCCTGGAACGTGCCGTCCCGTCGGCAGGCCGTATCTGGCCTCCTGCCAAGCCTTTGCGCCGCCCGCTCTATGGCCCGACCACGCGTGGTTCGACTATTCAATTGCTTCCTTGATAGTCCAAGTCAGAATGTAATTTTCTGAGTATATAAAAAGTGCAAACAGTTGCGGTGGGCGTTTAACGTACAAACGTAGTTTAACGTATTAATACGACTAATGCTGATAAGTCGTATTAATTACGTCAAGCGTGGCCGTTGCAAAGTTAATTCCTTCTTAGTTCTAGGTGCTTATTTTTCTTCAATTTATTTGTATTTATTTTTTCTTCTTTTATAATTTGACATTTGTATGCCGCTGAGGCTGATCACAGCGCAATCTCTATACTCTACTGTCTATCACAAATGATTTGATTTGATTTGGTGTAGATACCTCTACAAAATAAAACTGATACTTGGAATAGGTACTTTTAAAACTTTTACATCACGTTGAAAGGTGAGATATAACATAACATTCACAGTTTCCAAATACAAACAAACGTCACCAATAAATTGAATCTAGCAAGCGTACGAATACAACAAAGGTCCACAACAGCACCCATATTTCTTCTTTTCAAAGTTTAATGGGTACTTATGACACTCCGGAGGAATTTGTCGGCTTGTTTTCAAACTACAATAGCTTGTCTTACGGGCGCGAGCGACTTTGGACTTGCTTCTGATATTGACAGGCCTCCCCTCGAACTGGGCAGACAATTCTATTAATATTCCGTATGAATTCAGAGCTAAAAGCAGCGATTACTTGCCGTGTTTTTCATACCTAAGACGATATTTCTTGGCGATTTTCATTCTACTCACGATTCCGATGATGTTCTTAAAGACGAGCTTAATAATAGCCTTTTTTACTGATCGCGTTTTTAGGGTTCCGTAGCCGAATGGCAAAAAACGGAACCCTTATAGTTTCGTCAAGTCTGTCTGTCTGTCTGTCTGTCCGTCTGTCTGTCTGTCTGTCTGTCTGTCTGTCTGTCCGTCCGTATGTCACAGCCACTTTATTCTGAAACTATAAGCATCACATAGCTGAAACTTGATAGGTAGGTGTATTTTGTTCACCGCTTTCCGATTCAGATACAAAAAGTTTGAAAAAATAATATTTAAGGGGGGGCTCCCATACATGAAACTAAAACCTAAAAAATTTTTTTTACTCAAACCTATGCGTGTGGGGTGTCTATGGATAGGTCTTTTTAAATGATGTTGAGGTTTCTAAAACCATTTTTTCTAAAAGTGTAAGGTTTGAGATATAGACGCTTCCAAAGTGGTAAAATGGGCGTCCCCCCCCCATCTAACTTTTGAACCAAGAAAGTGAAAATTTAATAAAATATATATGATGTACATCTCAACAAAAACTTGCAACGAAAATTGGTTTGAAGGAGATCGAACCAGTAGTTTTTGAGATATTGCACATTTTTATCAACCGCAAATATAACTTTGTCTTTCATACAAACACTATGAAAAACAAAGTTATTTTTGCTGTCGAAATATATTGTGATGTTTTCATTAAGTGAAAGTAAGTGGACCCTGAATTTAGTTAAGGGTGGCACGGAACCCTCAGTGCGCGGGTCCGACACGCACTTAACCGGTTTTTATTGTATTATGTTTCTGTTCGCAGATCATGGAGACTTTGGATATAAATTGAATTGAATTGAAATTGCAGACTTCACTGCAGATAGTGTACATAAGGTCATTATTAGGTAAGTAGAAATGTATATCGTTTACCACATAAATCACAGAGGTCCGGACGCAAGACACGCGTCATACACGCTTAATATGACAGGCTCATTAGATGTAAAGATGGCAGACAAGATTTATCGGCGGCTCTCGCCCGGGAGGCTCTCATTAGTCTGACGTCATCACGTGCGCCTCGGCCCTCGATGTAAAATACTAATAACGATCGTACATCATTCTATCTGATTCCTACTTCACTTAATTATCCGGCCAATCACGGACTGGCTTGGTTCGCTCAAGTGCAGGAAACTCAACAGGAAGACCCTTTTTTAAATATAATGAAGCCGGTGGTTGATATTTTGCTTAGCCTAAAAAGGCACCAGATCCTACCGATTTAAGTATCTACTGGTGAGAGCTTTTATTTTATTATAGATATTTATAATACTAATTAAACAATATTACAATAAACTTAAAAAATATTTCACATAAAAACTAACAACTTATTAAATAAAATATAAGTATCTACTTATAGTACAAATAAAAGGTACATTGAATGAACACATAATGTTCATCAAAATAACAATCCGATTGTTGAATTGCATCATTTATCACTTTTATATCATTAATTTACTTGTATCAGGGGGACCTGATTCGCCATGAATGTGTTGTGATGTTTTCTTTTGTCAAATCTTCTGAAAATAATTGCAGTTCATATGTACATCACGACGTACGCATGCATATTTCATTAGGCACACCGATATAATGCGGCTCATCAGTCGCCAAGATGACACGACAAGATTTATCGGAGTTCTTCGTGCCTGCCCGGCCGACGCAAGGTGTCTCATTAGTCTTTGAGCGTCGCTAAGCGCTACTGAAAAGCGCCGATAAAGATCATACATCATTCAACGATCGCTTCACTACCAGTCAATCACTTCGGATAGCTAAGTTAACTTTATTTTTCCAGCGTAAATCTAGGGTTAGGTAAGCTATAAACTTAAGTTGCGTTATTCACTTTACGGTACTTACGTTTTCCTTCAGGCTCTCAGACCTTCTACGATGTATTATTATATTCTTAGGTACTTTTAACCTTAAAAATAAAGACTTTTTGTTCTTGTACTCACTTTTTTAATATCTCTCTCTCCAAGCACCATAAATACTCATTGGGGGGATTTTCCTTATGATTTAATTAAAGTATTACGTTACCGACATAATGCTCCGGATCCGCGTAGTTAGTGCTGCAAAGAAAATGTTAATTATTCATGAGAATATTGTTTGTTTATCCGTAACAAAGATGAACAACTTGGTTTAATAATAATATCGTTACGAGCTCTTGTCGGATAGACTTGAAACTATTCACTAACAAGTTTATTTTGCATTATAAATCTCTCATAAAGTAAGAAAAATGCGATGCCATTTATTAGTTTCCTGAAAATATACGTTTTTTTATATATGATATGGGTTTGATCTTGCCTCTAGACTATACCAAAGGCATAGACAGGGACGAAGATGAAGCGAGCTCACCCAGAAGAAGCCTGTTCACTCTTTTCTGATCTCCGAATTTGTCGGTTATTAATTGGTCTATCCAGTTTTAAAGTTTTTACCATCTGGTAAATCACAGCCTCAGCACTATTCCATTACAGAAGTAATTAGATTCGCATGCATCCAAGATGCATTCGCATATATGCTCTTAAGCCGTATATACTTATGTATGCGCATACCATTCAGCCATACACGCTCAGTTAAGCATATTAACGTCGTTAATGTAGCCCGCCTTCCCCACTTCGTCCTATTACTAAGAAATAAAAAAGTTGTATATAGGGAAGAGGATTACAATTAAAAGTTAATCAAGAGTTAAGTCATATATTTTATAATCTTTAATTTATAATTCGAGCAACTACTTTTTTAATATGGATTTTGACATATCTCGATACGCTTACGCAGTCGATAGTTTTTCGTGATTGGGGTACAGAATATTGAACATGGCCGAGAGTAAACAGTAACTTTGCTGAAAATCTCGGATGTATAACAAAGTCGGTTATTATACTCGTGCTTCGTCCTCGAGATTAGTATTTCTTAAATTATATTTAACACAATGTAGTATCGCATAATGACTCCACCTCTGCACTGTTGTTGAGCAAATAAAAATAAAAAGTAGGATAAAAACATTTGCAGGTAGACTTGCAAATGGTTTTCTCCTACCCACCGCCGTTTTGGATTGTTTCCTGCGGCGAGCTCACTCTGCTAGCCCCATTCGCAGTTTAGTGCTCGACCACTTCGCACGTAAACAAAAACGCCAAAAGTCGCAGTGAAAGTACCGTCGAATTTTTATCGAAAAAATTAAAGAAATTAGAAAGTGAAATTAAACGTTGTCGCCGGCCGCGCCGCCGCCCCCGGCTGACTTCGAGTGAATCTTCATCGTCCTCGACCAGATTCCTTCGAGGGAATCAACGTCTTCGGACATACCTTACGGTAAGAGTAATCAATTTTATTGTAATAAGTGATTAATTACAAGACGTATGCAATCAGAATAGTCTACGGGACTACTTCGCTGCATTTTCCTTGTTGTTAGTAGGTAGGACAAGACGTATGCAATCAGAATAGTCTACGGGACTACTTCGCTGCATTTTCCTTGTTGTTAGTAGGTAGGACAAGACGTATGCAATCAGAATAGTCTGCGGGACTAGTTCGCTGCATTTTCCTTGTTGTTAGTAGGTAAGACAAGACGTATGCAATCAGAATAGTCTGCGGGACTAGTTCGCTGCATTTTCCTTGTCAAATTAACGTGTGGCTCGTTAAACATTATGATAATATTGCACGCAGAGCAATCTGTGGGATTGTCTCGACGCATATGAAAATTCGTTATACTCAGAACTGTCTCCGGGACTTTATCGCCTATAACGAACCGGTCTGTTATCATTTTAAGACCAAGATGCAACAGAGCCCACGTTGCCGCACGGAGGCGCCGCCGCTGCCGCTGGCCAGGAATCGTCCCGCGTGAGTGACCTCGCCAGCGCCCGCGCCGCCCGCCCAGTGGCCGCGCCCGCCGCACTACCCGCTGCCGCTGACGACGACGCCGCGCTGCCCGTGTCGCCTGCGCAATTTGCGCCATACGAACTCGAGATGCAGTTGGACTCCTCGGCTCAAACCCGAGATAAAAGCGGCGGTCCCCGACAGCGTAGTGAAACAGGACAAAGCTATCGAAGCCCGCCAAACTGAGATCGCTGCCGCTATTTCGTGCCTAAGTCAAGCGATATCCAGTTAACTGACTTTTAAATATTACGACCTGTTGAAACAACTCATGGATTTGGCCCGCATCTTATGCAATATCCAATATAGCAAATCCGGAGATATTCGGAGAAGTTCTACCCGAAACTTTAAAAATGGCAATAGCGGTCACGGAATCTAGCTCGGAGGTAGAAATTCCTCAGAAATCGAATACTTCGAAATATCCTTCGAAGACTTTAAACTGGAAGATGGGGTCCGGCAACCGCAAGGCAGGCGCGTGCCCCAGTCGCCGCCAGCCGCCTGCAGCGCCGAGCAGCCAGGCGCCGCCCGCCAGCTCGGCGCGCAGCTCGTCGTAGCTGCAGCGCAGCCACCCGCCGCGCCGCCGCTAGGCGCGCCACTCACACCCAGTATGTTTTGCTGTGCAGGCTTAGTCTTTTATGACCAGTGGTCGCATATCAACCGTGCGTGACTGAACACTATTATCCTGGGTGAACGGTTATATTATAAAAATATAACAGTCCTGGGGGCATATTGCGACCCATACTCAATCCGTTCAATTCCAACTCAGTGTAAACAAATATTATCAATATAATAATATTCTAGTAATACTACTATGGTATGCATATGAAAATATTTATATTATTATATTAAAGTAATATTATCAATATAATGCGACATTGCAATAAGAATTGCTAATTTAACAGTAAAGTAAAGCTGTTTAACTGTCAAAACTGCATCGCAATACGCAACCTGTTCACCAAACAGATTCCCCGGTCACAAAAATTCGTACAGAATCAGAATTCAGTGATGTGCGATTCATATTAAATTTAAAAGCGTTAATGAGTTTATAGACACTCAGCATTTTAAATTGAAAGATCTCCGCTCTTAAGTATAGATTATAGTAAAGATTGCTTTACGGCCACAACAGATTTGAAAGATGCTTATTTTATTATAGTTATAGTATTTTTTAATAAAAATACACCTTGACTGTCGTAAATATCTAAGATTTATTTTGATGGATAACGACGACTCAAATAACTGGAAAATGTTCGAATTTAACGTTTTACCGTTCGGACTTTGTACGGCCCCCTTTTCTTTACAGAAATTATAATACCTGTCATATCACTATTGCGATCTTGTGGTTTCTTATCCTCTATACATATATTTAAACGACATATATTTGGTGGGCAGATCATACTCGGAATGTCAAAAGAATATTGAAGTAATCAAGCGTTACTAAAATCTCTCGGTTTTATAATTAACGACAAAAAGAGTAACATGTTACCATCACAATATTGCAAGTACCTTGGCTATTTAATAGATACCCACGAGTGGCACATTAGTTTACCTTCAAAAAAACGAGATCGTATAAGAAAAGAACTTGGAACCTTTATTCCCTTAAAATGTTATTCCATTAGAAGGTTTGTGCAGTTAGTAGGCCGACTTGTGTCGGCCTGTCCTGCCGTACAGTTCTGTTGGTTGTACGTTAGAAACCTGGAAAGGTGCAAATATTAACCAATCTTAATAAGTCAGGTATCAAACGAATGCCGAGAGTCGCATAACAATGGAATTTTTATTGTGTCTCGTTTACACATACTTGACGAGTTAAAGGTCACGATGACTATGATCGTATCATGTCCATCCCAATAATATTATAACCGATCTGACTTGGTGGTTTAATGCCATTAATAATTCTGTACACAGAATTAAAAAGACGAATCATTATCGCTTGCCCTGTTCCCAGTTTATCTGGGGTTGGCGCAGTATGTTTTTCTCTTCCACACTATTCTGTCACTCGTTACTGAATCATCCACTCCTTTCACACTTATATTTTGTTTCACACATATGCCCTTGAAATTTATTCTGACGCTTCCACATCGGGGTGGGGGGCTGCGTGTGGAGGGCACACCGCCAGCGGCCAGAGATCGCCGACAGAAAAGTCCTTGCACATTAACCATCTCGAACTGTTAGCGGCTTATTTTGCCATTAATTTTTTTTGCTAAAAGTCGCAGTAACTGTTTTATTCTTTTGCGTGTAGATAATACCGCTGCAATGAGTTACATAAACCGTATGGGGCTCAATTTTCCCATCTTAACAAAGTTACTTAGGAAATATGGCAGTGGTGTGAGGCGCGCCGAATACTAGTTACTGCAGCATACATCAAGTCGTCTGAAAATATTGTCGCGGATAAAGAATCGAGACAAATCGACCTTTTTGCGAACTGTCTATATTCTGTTACTACTGTTCTGTAACTACTAACCCAATATGGAAAGTTTTCTTTCTTCAATAAAGATAAATAATAATATTTTATAAATGTCCCCAATATTTCTGATGGCAGCGAGACCCAGACGCGTTCGTGATAGATGCGTTACAATGAACTGGTCAAACATACAATTCTACGCCTTCCGCCAGTAGCGGTAATACTAAAGGCGTCAAGGAAAATAATTTCAGACCTAGCAGAGGATAACATGGTTGTGCCATTATGGCCCTCTCAGCCATGGTACCCTTTGTTTACCTATATCGTCTCGACATGAATGATTACATTCATTTCAAATTACTTTATATTCCCTAATTCAGCAACCGGAACCTACAGAACATCATTACCCTGGCGGGCGCAGTATTGTTCGGACGGCGTTATTGCAAAGATACACTTCCGCTACAGCCATAGACATAACGTTGGCGTCCTTATCTGAAAACACTTTAAAACAATACGATGGATGTTTCAAAAAATGGTTCACGTATTGTACCAATAACAATATTGAGATGTTTCAACCATCTATTCCAGCCACAATAGAATTCCATACAGATGTGTTTCATAGCGGTAGTCAGTATGACACGGTCAACTGCTACAGATCCACTATATCTTTATTAGTAGGCCCGGTAGCTCATGACGAACGCCTTACACGTTTTCTTAAAGGTTCATAGAAATGCGCAACCCTACTCACTATTGTAATAGACCATCGAGAACCTACAGACTCTCTCTAAAATTAGTGTCCTAAACATAACTTATTCTGCAGACCAAGTCGTAATTAAAATACCTAAATTTATAAAGACCCCAAACTAGGCAATCATCAACAACATCTATACTTATCCTTTTATAAGGATAGACTAATATGTGCTGCCAACACATTAAAATGTTACATCGATATCAAAAGACATTAGAAAAGGCAAACAAATTGTTTATCGTAATTGAAAAACCCCACAATCGTGTACATATCAAACGATAAGCCGTTGGATAAATACAACGCTCAAAGATGGAGAAATTTCGCTTACAGCACCCGACACGCTGCCATCCAAGGCGTCAAGTAGGGTGTCAGTTTAGATTTGATTTACAAAACTGCGGGCTGGAGTACAAATCCTCCACCTTGGCCCGTTATTATAATAAACCAATCACACACAATAACGATGATTTTTCCGTCCTAGCAAGAACTATATAAATGTTCTTCTGCAATTGCAAAATAATTGTTAAAACTCAAATTGTTAATTTTGAAGTTCTGTTTACTTGTTATTTATACATTATGAAAACAAGGTGTAAATTATAGTACCTAATGTTGATTAATACATATATGATAAAACGTAATGGTTAAAAATTTAATTTTAACGCCTTGTATGATATTTCCTGACCTCTCAACATCTACATTGTGTTAAATATAATTTAAGAAATACTAATCTCGAGGACGAAGCACGAGTATAATTAATGATTAAACGAACTTACCTGTACGTGAAGTTCAATCATAATTATACGAAGTGCTTCGTCCGAAGAGATTAGTATGTATTACCCTCCCGACCCAGCAATTTCTTATAAGAAATACCCTTGACTGGCTTCGGAAATATCATACCTATAATACAACTAGCTTCAAACTAAATGAGGCTAAAGGAGTGAGCTCGCCGCAGGAAACAATCCAAAATGGCGGTTGGTAGGAGAAAACCATTTGCAAGTCTACCTGCAAATGTTTTTATCCTACTTTTTATTTTTATTTGCTCAACAACAGTGCAGAGGTGGAGTCACTATGCGATACTACATTGTGTTAAATATAATTTAAGAAATACTAATCTCTTCGGACGAAGCACTTCGTATAATTATGATTGAACTTCACGTACAGGTAAGTTCGTTTAATCATTAAGTATATCCGACTGGCACCATCTAGGGTAAGTATTTAATACATTTGTAATGCATCAGGGCTAATTGAGTTGTCACTGAGTTGTGCATCAGAGTACGAGAGCACAATTCGGTATTTGACATGGCTAACAATTAAATAAGAAAATAATTGAATTATGTAGATTTCAAGATGCTGATTCAGAATAACTATGTCAATTTACAAATTAAACATTATAAATATTTTTATTTCTTAAAAATAAATAAGAAATTTGCATCTGTGCAATAACAAAACTCAAACGGCTCACTAGCCAATCAGAACGCGTGACGTCACGATTCAATAAACAAACAAATCTTGTTTGGTCTGTGAAACAAATTGCCCTGTTACTTTTGTACGGTGGTGTTATTTTATTAATAATTTTGTGTTGATTTTATTAGTTATTCAGTCAAAATGCAAGTGGAGAAAGACTTTATAAAAGCTGATAGTGCTAATCTGCCAAAAGTTGATTCGTTTATGATTGCAAATTTCTTTGCATCAAACCCGGACTTCTGTTCTGCAGAATAAATTTAGAAACGTGAAAACTTCAGTGTAAGTATAAAAAACGGTACTTATCTATCTATATATATCTATATATTCATAATGTTCTAATTCAATCGATGTCCTTAGCCTTAAAATTTTGATATTTTTTGTCATGATTTACTTTGTTGGTTATGTATGTCAAAAATATATTTCGGGCTATATTGCGGTAGGTAATAATTTATAATTAACTGAAGCAGTTTTAGAATGCAAAAAGTGTCTATCAAAATATAACTACTAATACATTGATGCGTAACATGGTCTGCTGACCATTTACAATTTTTTTTCA
>CAUZXH010000340.1:0-25496 GCA_963584085.1 Pyrausta aurata
GCAATGTGATGCGTTAAAACGACATAAGAAGGAAAAATCGGTGCAGAATTAGCTTGATAAAGAATGAGAGTTATTGGACACTGATCATTTACATTGCTCTGATCCTAAAGTACATAGATAATGCACGTGTTATGGGAATCGGAAACAACGGTTTTATCACAACACCCATTTTTATATTGTCTATAGTATATAATCTATACCTTTTTGCCTTTGTGGCGCGTGCCATTCATTTTTGTTTGAATAAAGCATGGTGTGCGGGTATGTGACAAACATTTAATAGTTGTATAAATTATTAAATACTGGCAAAAGCTTGCACTCGTAAACTATACACGATGAGAACGAGTCGCGTGCGCGCATTCATAGGTGGCACTATTCATAACAGCTGTCAACAATGACATTTACATTTGACTTTTTTGTTGTATGACTAGTTATATTATTATTGTAATTTTTAATCAATGATATTGTATTAATCTAATACTATTTTAGTTTTGACATATAATTTTCTGCATGAACGTTGGTTATGTTATTAGTTAATATTACTTATTTTTAATTATGTTTAAGTGTATGCGTCTTGGTTATTTTACAGTAAGTTGCAAGCAAAATGGAATTGTAAAATAAAATAAATGAAGTAGCAGTTACCTTCTCGTCCTTGGCGCCGGCCTGCGGCGAGGCGGCGCCGTTGTTGGCGGCCGCGCCCTCGCCCGCCTCCGTGCTCGTCGTACCTAACGTATTCAATTTCAATTTAAACATTCAACATTATTTGATAATATTTTTCACGCTAATAATAATCATTCATGACATAACCAATATATCTTACTCTGTACAGCTTTAACTTTTGCTGGTGGAGACATCTATTTACTTGCAGGTCTATAGTATAAAAGAGTGGATTAATTTCAGAAACAGCACTTAAGTAATTTGGAGTTTTGGAAAATAATCCACTGACAAGAGATTCTTAAATTTGATGATGATGACTTTGGTTATAGTGCGAGTGACGATCGTCGCATAGAAGAACCTACTCTATACGGCAGGACTTTTTAAACACTAACTGTCGTATGGCATTCAAGCTAGCATAGGGCAACATGATAGGGGCAAATGGGTCGCAGAGTGAAGGCTACGAATATCGCTTATAGGTAGACCGCTTTATTGAGACCCCACCTGCGGGGCAGCGGGGCGCGGGGGAAGGCAAGAGACGGAGCGTGAGCGGCGCGAGCAGGGATATCCGCGCCGCCCGCACCCCTCACGCACCCAAAGTCTCAATGAAGCGGTTTACCCATATTATTCGTCTTCATACCCAGCGTCTCGGCGATCGCTCGGAGTCCTTGCCTTATACCAGACGCAGTCACTCACCCTGTATGTGGTGGGGGGGCCGCTCGGCCTCGTGCTCGCGCACCACGGCGTCGAGGTTGTAGCGGCGCCGGTACGAGATGAAGAACGACCGCACGTGCGCCTCTGTCTTCGTGCCCAGCGTCTCGGCGATCGCTTGGAAGTCTTTGCCTAGAAATATTAAAATATATTTTAAAGATAATAAATTTAAATTTTTAAAAACTTTTAAATGTGTCAAGATTATATATGAGCTTCGCTGTTATCAGTAAAATGCTAATGGGCATTGGCTTGTTTATTTTATTGTGTATTGTTCGGTATATCTTTACCGAACAACAACATATTTACTTTTGGCTTGTTAATGATATCTTCCGACAGCAAAATATTTTGGTATTTAAAGACAAGTTAAGCCATTTAGTACACTGATCACTTGAGCTTATAAATTCTAAGTCTTGATAACTCTTTGACAACTTTTGCTATTTCGTCATTCATCTTCATCATGTATTTGGCCTCATTTTTTTTTCATTGAAATCAACCAACGATTTTAAAAGAAATCGTCATTTTTCCATTGTTACGTCCCAGTAGAAAACAAGAAGCTAAAATATTGTAAAAAAAGGTTTGACATTTTTGTTTTATTTTTAATCTACTTGCACCTCCTTTCTGGATTGCACATTATCCAGGGACACACTGTATTATCTCTAACATTAATGCAATCTAGAAGTAGCCCCTTAATGAAATAGTAGTAATTTAACATTTTAACATAGTGACAAAATCCAAGACGAATATTGTTTACGGTATTTCCAATCGGTACAATCGTGACGTATGGTAAGTAATTATCTCGCCTGCACGACAAGACAACTATGTCGTTAATTCTTTATTACACTCTACTGTTGCTCTCAATCTCAAAGTTAGTTAATTTATTCTAAACGATTGTTTGTACATACTAATAAAGATGTACTTTGTATTAAACAAGATATCTTCATCGATAACGTCATAGATAACGCCGTAATCAACAAGATAGGTATGTTTTTTACTAAGAGATCTATAAAAAACAAAGGCCGCATTAATGTGGAAATATTGATATGAAGAAGCGTCGATAAGCTTAGAACGTCTGTCATCGATGTGCCTTATTTTCTATGGAACAAAGCTTACGTCCATGATAGCCTGTGTAAGCGACGGTATACCGGCGCTTACAACAGAGTGAATGTGGCCAAACTATATGTTTTTTGCATAAAAAAATTGGACGATGGATGAAACCAATTATGTATTTTTTTCTCCTGAAGCCAAAACCAAGTGCAAGGGATTAGTTTTTATTTTTTTGCTTAACCTGCGTCGCTTGTACACCTTTAATTTTTCTTTAATTAGACCCAAGGCACCTCTTACCATACATTCTAAGAGCAGTGACTGCCATGAGCATTTATCATTAGTTCTGCGCAGGTTGACTCTGCTTGACGATTTTTTCAAGGTCGCAGGATTACATCCAGATGCTTGCAACCAGTCGCTATGGAAAGCCGTGGGGTAGGCCTATATTCCTCTTTCTCTCAAGAAAGAGGAACACATCATCATCATCATAAGCCTCAGCTTATGATGATGATGATGATACAACCAGTATTTATGCACTCACCATACTTCCTGACAGCAGTGACAGCCATGAGAAGCTCATCATTAGTCCACCGAGAGTTTATCTTCGCTGGTGGCTCACCGGGCCGTAGTTCATCTACACCAGCGTCGCCGACCTTTCGCTTCATCGCGCTCAACTGCTGTTTATTTTGCTGCACCTACAACCAAAATACAATTAGCACTCTTTTTTTGACAAAGAACTAAATAAAACAGCAATAAAAACATATGTCTGCAGTCATTAATAAACTAGGGAAAGGGTTGTGCATATCTGGATTATCCAAAGAAACAAATATGCAGGTTTTCGGGGACAATCGCATAGCATAGTAAATAAATAAGACTGCGAAAGCGTAATAATAAATATAGCTGGATAATAATCTAGTACTATGTGTGCAGAATATTCATGAATACCGCCTAATGAAATGCAGTATTATTAGCACTACTAATCTATGCTATGACAGCTATTGTTTTCACATTCTCACATTACATCACATCCAATCGTCAATGTCCTGCGCGTCATATCCATAAGGGTGAAAATGGAACACTACATAGCAAGTGTGGTCGCTTCTTACTTGTCGTTTGAGCGATATAATTTCCCTGTCCATCGCTTTAAGCATGGCTTCGCCCTGATTGACCAGGCCGGGCTGGGGTTGGTCTCCGGGCTGGGGGCCTGTCGCCATGGCGACGAGATCGTCGTGATTGATGTAAATGCCGCGCGGGAGGCGATGCTTGAACCGCTGCTGTTTGGAGCCGGGCCCGCGCCGCCCCGACGGGCCGCACAGCGGGCGCATCGTGCCCGTACGTCTGTCACACACCGCCAATGTTCAAACAACCGTCCGAAACGTAGGGCTGCCATCTACGCCGCTACCCGCTACTCTCATCGACGAAGCCATTTTATCCAAATAAGAAGACTCCGTCTGCTTTTATTTAAAAAGTGAAGCCCCTTTTATTTGGCGCGATTTACGCTTGTAAATATGTGGGTGTTGGTTAATGTCCTTAAAATATACAGTCAAAAAGAGCTTCACTCATCTTAGCCGAATGGTAAACAGATATATTTGATACGTCCATGGACGTTTTTTTTTAAATTTTGACAACAGACAGACAAGGCTGAAACCGACCGAGTTACGACGAGAGCCAGGCCAGATGGCAGCCCTGGTAATTGCAAGCCTAAATCACGCTCTAATTTACATTTCAAGCATGCAAATGTTTGGAAAACTGTTATAAAATAAGGCGTTACCGACCTGGCGTGCACGAGGCATGCCTGGCACAGCTTGTGCGAGCTGTGGGCCGTGGTCTGCGAGCACAGGATACCGCACAACGTGCACCACCGCCCTGCGTCGCCCGCCGCCTCGCCCTAACACCCAACAACACTTTTAGACCGGACTCCCAGTGGAGTTCTGTATGAAAATTTAGCGCAGCGCGTAATAAATTCAGATATGTATTCTAGTGATCCCAAGCTCTGATTTGACAGGCGATGTCAATGAGTATTGTGGTGCTGGTAAGCCTCCTACGCCTGTTAAATTTGAGAGTATATCTAAAAAGACAAACATAGAAAGAGGTATAACGAGGATATAATATAACATATCATTTGAGGTATTTTTACAGGAAATATTCAACCGAATTGTGTCTACAGGAGCACAAACTTAGTGTCTAGAAAACTTTCTTTTTTAATGTTTTTTTTTTGTATACTGCTACCGCTAGCACCATAAGCGGCAACAGCACCACATAAACTCGCGGCTCAGGACTCAGGAACACAAATTTGAAATCAGTTTGCGGTGCACTATTTTTGAAAACGAACGTCCGATTGGAGTCTGCTCTATTCACTACCGACACACCTAGTTAAACATAGGGACGAACCAACACAGACACTCCTCACACACTTCTTTTAAAAAACCCATTAGAATATTAATCATATTCTGCACACATAACGGATCACTAGATGTTCATTTCTATCTGGGGCTATTAAAGGAAGCATGCGGGAATGGTTTGGGATAAAGCAGGAAGGGATACTAGTCTTAAAGTTAAATTATAGTGCAACATATACATTAATTAGGAGTGTGGTACAATTACTTTTTAAGTGACAGTTAAAATTCGTTTCTCCTCTTTCGTTAACTCTTTGCTTTGAGCGTCTTGAATAGAATAAAAATATGTGTCTTAGAAAAAGACTGAATGGTGTTAATGAAAAAGGAGAAATAGTAAATTATTTAACAAAGACTTAATGAACCGTCAATTAGAATGTATGTCATGAGCTGAGCAGCCTTAGTTTGTAGATAAAAATGCAGAGCAGTAAACTAAAAATAAGAAGCAATGTCAATAAGCAGACAAGTGCACTGCCTGAATAATGATAACATCGAAACTGAAATGAAAAGCCATTTGAAGAAAATTCATTTTCAAACTAAAAATTTCCAATTTTCTGTATAGCTGTGGATGATGATAATGAAATCAAAAGAAATCAAGGGTGTGTCACCACAAAATAAAAACTGAGTAATAAAATAATGTCATGGAGTGCAACATCGATGATGGCATGACAGATACACAAGAGGATCACTGTAGCAGGCATGTCAGAAGGATTTGTAAAACATCAAGTATGAATGACATCACATTGTTCGAGTAGACAAAGTGAGAGTGAAGGAAGACACTGTACATCGATTCCACGGTGACACAGAGTTAAGGTGGTTGTGTACCTGCGCGGACGACGGAACCGACGCGCGAAGCGAAGCAGCACCGCCGTCCTCGGCTTTCCCTCCGCGGACTATACCCCGGTGGTAAGTCCACTTCTGCCATGGCCAATAACTCAGATATCAATAAAGCGTCAGTCAACAACTCATCCGTTATCACGTGTTCATCCCACGACTCTATGATACTCTACATGCAGAGCTTTGAAATGAAGTTTACAAATAATAAATTACATATTGAAGAATAATGGTAGTTTACTCCTCTGCATTTCTATGTACTAACTATTGTGCCACATATGAACATGAAGTACTCTCAAATAGTTGTAATTGGACAATCCAGATACAGTATCATCAAGTACATTAATGCATTCCTACTTTCAAATGTGGGACTGCACACAATGAAACAAAATAATAAGCAAACTTATATCAATATGTACAGTAGATACTTCAATACATACCTTCTCATCATTATCGGATTCCTTATCTGAGCCACCAGGTTCTGACCCAGCTGATTTGCCGGTGCCAGAGCCGGTGGCGTTGCGACCCTCACCAACCACATCCATTAAGGATGTCCGCGCTCTTGTCTTCTTCCAAGAGTAGTAGTATTTTACTAAGGATGCTATTGACTTATCGGGCAACTGTTCAACAAAAACAAACATTGAAGTCAGTACAATGAGGAATCATTAATTACCAAAACTACCTTTGTTTTATTAATAAACAAATATTTTTTTTTTTATTAATTGAATACATCAATTTTTTTTGTGGAAATATGTAATCTACCATTTATCACTTAAGAAAAAGAAAAGTATAATAGATTCCTCACCATTTGACGTATTCTATGAAAACTCTTTCCATGGAACTGAAAAGCTTGTTCGAACAACACCTTATCTTCCACGGTCCACTCGTCGGGAAAAGGTGTGAAGTTTGCTAGGTCCATTGATGCTCTGTTCAGATCGTGTTTGTGCCAAAACAACATACCAAGTGCCTGTTCACCATTGTAACCATATTTTTCTTTAGCGGTATTTATGTATTCATCCACTAAAACAAGTTATATCATAAGTTATGTATTTGTAATTAATAAACAAAAATATTTATGACTTGGCCACCATAAGATTTTTTTAAAAGCTCCAATATTGATGCTGTTAAGTTCAATTAAATGAGTAGCACATCCATGGTAGTCAAGTAAGAAAGCCTACTCATTACTTACATTTGCCATCTGATATGTCAGCAGTGGGAGACCACACCAGCAGGGCCCGGTCTGATATCAACTCTGGCCGCCTCTGCTCCACCGGCTCCAGCTCAGGACACACGGCCTGGTAGTCCCTACCCACTCTGATCTTCTCGGCTGCAAAGGGTACTACTGCTTGGTGGCGAGTTACATTGGTGGTGATGAGATGAGGGCAGCATGAACGCGGATGATGAAAAGCACAAAAATAAGCATGTAAGATGGCTGGTATGAACAAATAACCCAACACGTAACAAAATTAGTACACAAAAGCCCCTAAATTTTAGGTCCATTTCAAAAGCAACTAGACTTGATTGATGAAATGCGCACGTATGGAAGGCAACTGAGTCATTTAACACCTTCACTTGAAGATTGGTATCAACATAAAGCTAATACAAATACAATGAAAATAATACCATTCTCATCTTCTGAGCTAGAATCTGGACTTCCATGGCCATTGGGGCTTGGCCCCCTTGACCGCTTCCCGTTCCGAACATCAGTACTCCTCTCCGCCAAAACCATGATCACGCACTAGGTAGCACTCGAATACCGCTGAGTCTATAAAACGCACAAATTCATTGACACATTAACTTCGTTTTGGAAATAAAATTATAAAGAAATGCGAAGCTTCGCACTAAAATTCAAACGTGATTCAAACCACCGCATCAATAATTTGACAAATCAGCCATTGTGTGCAACAGTACATTTTGTAACGTCTGTACTCGGGCATTCACTTTGTCATTAATATTTTTATGCATATCTTAAAATTCTACTTCGCTTTTAATGTATTGAATAACGAATTTTTGCAAGTTTTTGTGTGCCCAAAAATGCAATTTCACATTGACAGATTCAATTTTACTTGAATAAATCGTTGTAGGTAGTATTTTACAATGGCAACATTAGTTCTACAGACGGAATTAAAGTGTTTTGAGTGACACATATATTTAGTTTTCTATCAAAACAGCAATAATATTAATTAGTATCGGGATCAATATAAGTTACAATTAACATGTTTGCTTAACCTCATCAGATTACAGCCCAAGACATAGGGCAATTTTTAACAATTTCACTAAAATTAAAATGGTTTGAATACATCAAGTATTTTTTCTGAAGGTTCTACTTTTTAAAAATAGATGGCGCATATCGTGGTAATGGTATTCTTAGCTTGTTTCTTAGGTTGCTTGCGGTTTGGAAAAAGCCATATTTGTAAAAGAGTTGTTTAGTAGATAGAATCCACTAGCTTGACCAAAGATATGCAATGTAAGAGTAGACAGGGTAATTAAATGAAATTTAAAACGAGTACGATTCGGACTCCCTCACTGAGGGTTCCGTCGTTCCGTGTCAACCAACTTTAATGCGCATGATGAACCTAGGATATGTAGTACTATTATACAGTGTGTCCCTGGATAAAGTGCAATCCCGAAAGGGGATGAAACTAGACCATGAATCATTGACTAGAAAAATATCTTTCCTTTGATTGTGGGATATAATATATTAATATATATTACGAAATATTTTTTTGTTTTTTAGTTGTACATTTACTTTGAGGTTAAAACTGTAATTTACTTTGTGTTGTACAATAAAGAGTTATATTATTATTATTATTATTATTTTATATTGTCTTAGTTTTGTATGGAATTGTCCACCACCGCGGGGGGCGGAGCGGAGGGGCGTGCTGGGGGCGGAAAATATATCTTTCACGAATCGCTCCAAAACATATTATAGCTCGGGATATAAAATATTATATTTCTCAGTGAGAAGGGTTCCACTGTAAACTATGGTGAGCGATATTGAGTATATCTCGGTATATTAATATATATTTCCAAGTGAATAGGCAGCTTAAGTGGCTGTAACATACGGACGGACGGACATAACAGACAGACTTGACGAAACTCGTAAGGGTTACGTTTATTGCCATTCGACTACGGAACCCTAATAAAGGTGCGCAATTCAAAACACAACTTAACTGCCTAATTTTTTTGGGTTCCGTGCCCAAAAGAACCGTGTTATAAAAGCAACTCCCCGGTCTATCTTACTTACTCACTCACTCACTTCACTATACATAGAACGTAGTGGTTCTATCCTCTTTGTAGAATATTAAAACTAAGCGAAGAGGCATGAGGACTACGACTACGACGACTTCAACTAATATAGGCGGTTTAGTCACTACTAAGCGATCTCTTCCTTCTTGACAACTCTAGGATTTGAATCGGTCCTTAAAATATTATATCAGCAGAACCATTATCTTTGTATGAGCTGCTGGCTGGACTGTTCTATAGCAAAGATGCAAGTCTGTGCATCTTTGCTATAGAACGAACGTCTGTCTAGACAGAGTCACAGAGATGATGGTAATCTCTGCAGCTCCATTTTGTTAAAATTTGTCTGCCTCCTCCGTTCCGTTACTCGCTAACTATAATCGACACCGTTATCTGCCGTTCTCCTTGTCTACTCGTTCCTTTTAAGCCCGTCCAGTAACATATCAGTTTAAGAGGCACCAATTCAAATTTAACCAATCCATAAAGATGCGAGCTTTGCGATTGGTCAATAGAAAGACTGTGAAAAAGTCTGTTGCTTGTTTGTGATTGTCCTTTGCCTTCATTTGACAGTTCTTTTTTCTTGGCTCTTGACTCTTGACGTTTGACATTTGCTGTTGCTTTGATTTTTCGGGCACGTATTTCTCTTAATTCAAGAATGTTATCAAAATAGATAACGATTATGCTTTATTACAATAATATTGCACCCGTGCGGTAAAGACGCAACAGCTTGGAGCAAGCACAATTTTTTTTTCAAGATATGTCGTTGCCCTGACCGGAGCCGCGTTGTGACTATTATTTTGCTAGTTTTTTGGTTTTAATATTTTGGTTATGTAAGGAATATTGTGTTGTGGTGAGTGTATACTGCATCTTGGGCAAGATGAGGACGGTGGCGTTAATCAGCGGCGGCAAAGACAGCTGCTACAACATGATGCAGTGCGTCGGGGCCGGGCACACGATCGTGGCCCTGGCCAACCTCCAACCGATACTAAAAGGTTACTTTTATCCCATCAACCAATTTAGACTCCTACGCTTCCGATCCGAAGGGCTATAACAGCGTAACCCCCCGATAATTATGTATTGAGATGGTGATGACTGATGGACTTTCTGTTATGACACCTGTAAATATAATTATTTTTCCCTGGATAATGTGCTTCTAAAAGAGTACAGTATCTAACATGGCTTGGCCACTGATACAATTTTCATACTATTATAATAAAATTTAGCACTAAACAGTGCATTTTTTAATATTTTGTTGAATTGTTAGTTATTAATATAATAATAAAATATATTAAAACCTGTTTGATCTTCATTTTAAAATGTCAATTTAATAAAATTGTAGATGAGCTAGACAGCTACATGTACCAGACAGTAGGTCACCAAGGCATTGACCTGTATGCCGAGGCGATGGGCCTGCCACTCTACCGGGAGTTCATCACTGGGGCTGCTGTGGACCAAGGGCGTAACTATGAGCCCACAGATAACGATGAGGTTGAAGACTTGTACCGACTACTGTCCAGAGTTAAGGTATGCAAATTGAATAATGAAAGTAGAACCAAACTAGAAAATGAAAGTTATTTTCTTATTTTTACAAAAAGAAGCTCAACTTTCAACTGTCACCATCTTCAAACTGTTGTAAATTTAGTAATATTATAGTAATTAGAATTTTTCGGGAGTACTTATAAGTTATAATAATAAATAATATACTTTACTGCACACCATAATAAATAAATAATACAGAAAAACATCTCAAATATTATGTAGTAAAAATTGACAGAATCAGATTTAGAAAATGTCTTAAAAATATATATTTTTACTTCATATTAGCAGTCTTTTGGTCTTCTGTACTAGTACTACAAAATTACCTGTTTGTTTTATTACTATGTATAATTAAAATAAATTTAGCTACTAGAACATAATAGCCAGGCAAATAAATAAATAAATATTCAAACACTGTACATAATTAGGTGTCATCATAGTTACATTATAATCAGTACTTCCTATAGCAAACAATACAGTATTAGCATACTAACTTATACACGCAACTGTCAAGAAAGCCGCAATGTGACATTGGAACAGGAATCATTGACATTGTGTGTGTCTAACAATATTTACTGTATAATGTCCACACATGGAAGGAAGTAGCACTTATTATCACTTTGATAAACATCTCAAGCTTATCACAGAAGTAATTGAACTGTTGAGCTGTTTGTAATCATTATTTTGTTTCAGGATGACATAGATATAGAAGCGGTAGCTGTTGGTGCCATCTTATCAGATTACCAAAGAATTAGGGTGGAAAATGTGTAAGTTTGAAAAAGTTTCACACTTTTTCCTAACTTTATTAAAAATTCGAAATAAATCTGTTGTGGTTTGACACACAATTGGGCTGTGGCCGTCGACACATCGCCGGTGGGATGACTACGCATTGTCGAAGACATGTCATCGTCGCATTGACGGCTAGCCACTGATATTTTGACGACGCATTGACGGCTAGCCGCTGACATGTCAACAAAGCATTTTGACGGCTACCTACTGATGTGTCGACGTCGCACCGTCGCTACTGGAAGATAGGCGTAGACAAACGATTATAAACAATATGCTTCCAACACATCGACGGCAAACTGCCGTTCGTGTGTAAGTTCCCTTAGTTAATAAATCTTCTATGTACACAAACAAATAGGATTATAACTTTACGGGGTCGGGGAAAGTGTGGGGGAACGAAGTTCGCTGGGACCTCTAGTTAGAAATAAAATGCAAAAAAAATAATAGATCTTAGTGTGATAAATCATAGTATATTATTGTAAAGATGAGTCTTTTTCAGATGCCGTAGGCTAGGTTTGGTATCCTTGGCATACTTATGGAGAAGGAATCAAAAAGAATTGCTGCAAGAGATGATAGCAAGTGGAGTGGAAGCTATTATCATAAAGGTACACAAAATATTGTTTATTATTTCCTCTTATTTTGACTACTTGTGTAATGAATGAGGTAATTTAAAAACACAGATAACTCTTAATGTGTTTCTTTTACGTCAATAAATCATAACACAGTATTTTGTTTAATCTATGTCATGAGTAATAATTTTTGCTGTTGTATGTTGTAAAGCAAGAGCTTGATACCTTTGTGTTCCTAATAGGCAGCACTAAATACTTACATACCATTGTGAATAGAACTATAGGCGTAAGTTGGTTCCTACTGATAAGTAGTAAAGTAGCCAGTAACGCTAAAGGTCTATGCCCACTACACCGAAGCATACCATGACCCTGCCAGGCAAAAAAATAAATATTTGTATTGAAAATTATGACACCTTGCCCACTAGACCGATCTTTCCACTGACCAATACCGTCCGGTGCCATGCACAGAGCGTGTCAGCTTCGGCAAAATACGCTCTTGCTCGCTCTCGCTCCATATATCGTTGACACAGAACGCTGTCAATCTGTTCAGTGGGCAAGGTAGAGCGTATCGTATCGAGTTGCTTTTCGTGCCTGACACGTTCCTAGCACGGTCATGGTATGGTACAGTGCAGTGGGAAAAAAACCTTTACCTAACTTTTATATCCTTAGTGGTTCCAAGATATCAGTCGTCCTTCTTTTAGTTTCCTGTTGTTTCCAATCGATTTTTGGAAAGGTTAACACTATTTTGTTACCATTATCCAGGTAGCAGCCCTAGGCCTGGACCCCAGGATACATCTGGGCATGTCCATCCGAGACATCCAGCCGCACTTACTAGTCATGCAGGAGAAGTACGGCCTCAACGTGTGCGGCGAGGGCGGAGAGTATGAGACCTTCACGCTGGATTGCCCGCTCTTTAGGAAGCGATTAATTGTGTGAGTGTTCCTTTTGTCTTTTGTTTTCAGAGTTCGTTCCACTAGACGCTCGCAACGACTGATACGTCCATTTCGGCGTACCACTTGACGACCGCGATTGTAGTGTTAACGTATTCATGACGTCAAGACTAACGATTTCTTGAAGTAACGCTTCAAGTAACCATTCCACTTGAAATAACGATAGCAATGCTTAGGACCAAGAGAACGATGAAACGGATGGTTGTGAGCGCGGTCGTTGCGATCGCCTTGTGGATCGGACACCTGGTCATGCAGGAAAATGAACCTTCATGCTCGACACGCTCTTCAGGAAGAGATTTGTCGTGTACACTTTACAACAAAAATTACTGGATAATGCAAATTCACCTTTATTACAAACTATTGTATGCCGCATTGTTTGTTTGATGTAGATTGTAGTGTATCAGGCATGGATAACTGTCAACTAACACCTTAAATTTTATTTTTATCTGGAAAGCTGACCTACTAGCAGACATTCATTATGAAAGGCATAGACAATAATACGACATGACATGATTTTGTTGCACAGTATCTTACTTAGCTACAACCTTAGGATACCATATCATAATTAAAACTGTCTGTATAAATAAATAAACCACACTTAATGTAGGTATTAAAGCGCTAACCCTGTATGTTTCTCCCGCAGCGATGAAAAAGAATTAGTACTACACACGGATGATCCGGTCGCTCCGGTCGGGTACCTAAACCTGAAAGTGCACCTGGAACCAAAAGAAACGGTCGGCGACAGCATACAACTACCTCCAACTGTCAAAAGCGCGCTCGACTTCGTCAGTGACCTCAGCGACACCGTCTTCAGCGATATCAGCGACATAGAACTGAGCGAGACAGAAATAGAATCCATCGAGAAGCTGGAAAAAGAGGAAAAAAAGAAACAAACAGAACTGAATCCCTTGCTCACGTACAATGAAAAGTTAGAATCGAACAGTTTAGACGCCTCGGATAGCCAAAACGAAAGCACAGATAGCATAGAAGACGGATATAGCTATGAAGAAGCGAACAAACAATTTGAAAAACAGCCAGTCACAGACCATAGATCTATTTATGGGAATAGACACGGCTGGTACTTCGCAGGAGGCATCGTAGGAGAAGGGGTCGATATAAGGGTGGCGACGGAAGACGCTATGAAAAAACTCATTAGTAGGTAAACTTTTTCGACGCTTTATTTTGTTGGATATAGTTTTTTAATTGCATGCTTTAATCTTATGTGATGTCTAACACAGTTTGTGATGTGTCTGTGCGATGTTTATCGTAACGGTAAGTAAATGGTACTGTCAATATTGATGTAGAAAGCGATAAAATTGTGTATATGGAGTTATTAACTATTATATTGTCCCACAGATAAGATTGACCTTTCTGGAGTAATAAAAGTAAAGATAAAAAGTATTAACTTGTCATCGAGAGGTGCAATAAAAAGGCGTAATCGGCTGATAAAACTTGTAATATTTTACTAGTCATTTTGACCTATTCAGCGATAACTATTTGGGTCGGAATCACCTTGTTTGGGTGTGATCGCTGGCTGGCTACAGTGTCGCAGTCGTATCTTGAAATCAGACATTGCAATCAGAACAATGCTACGCGTGTAACTTTATCACACGACTTTCGAATCGTATCAAATATCAATAGCAGGTGTATTTATGTTGTACAGTTTTGCATTGCGTCCAATCTGTATTCGGTGTATAAAAACTAGTCTTTCCTTCGTCTGTTTCATAACATTCTTCATTGATGCTCCTAAGGCAGCGCAATGTTGTAAAATAATATAGCTTTCCTCGATAAATTACTACTATTTTCTCGAACTAGGTAACTAAATGCATTGTGTCATGTCTGCATCCAGTGTGATCCTGCGATCTTTACAGGTCGTCTATCCATCTTTTCGGTGGACGTCCTACGCTTCGTTTTTGGTCGAAGGGTCTCCAATCTAAAACTTTTCTGCCCCAACGGCCATGGGCTAGGCTTTATAGCTTCCGTTATTCCGTAACTCTTATAATAGCGTTCTTGCCCTTAACAGTTCTTTCAATTTATGCTTACCAATAAATAAAATGCCGCGTATCAACTGCTACATGAAAGCAGATATCATTTCTCAATATATAATACCGTAAGTATTTGACGTATGTAAGTCGATCCGTTTAACCTTTGGCCTGTGATACCGGCAGAGACATACGAATCTGTTTGTTTATCACTAATTAGATGTGCTAGCTTACTATGTTAAGTTAGGTGTCGTTACTTTAAAATGATTAATTAATCTGACACATTTATCATACCTACTACTACTGGCTGCAAACATATTTTTCTCACTGTCAGAGCCTACTAAAAACTATGGCGTGAAAAGGTCAAATAGGGATTTATTTTTCATCAAATAGATATATGATGACTATATCAGTTTATTAAACGTAAATCACATTGACCAATTTCCTCAACTATATTTAAACCTACAATTTTATTCGTGTCATAGCACGGATTGATCGTTACAATTTATTTCTAGAGCCACAATTAAATTGAAGCCAGCAATGCCTTTCCTTACTTTTGCTATAAGGTTAATGATATGCGCCCACTACACCGTATCATACCATGATCGTGGTGCTAGGAGCGTATCAGTCAGACACGAAAAGCCACTCTACTATGCCCACTGAACGGATCTACAGCGCTCTGTCTCATCGTTATATGGATGGAGCGAGAGCGAGAGCGTATGTTGCCGGTGCGGACACGCGACGGTGTTGGTCACTTCAGTGACGGAAGGGTCTACTAGTGGACAAGGTGTCATAGTTTTCAATACAAATATATTTTTTGCCTAACACGTTCCTTGCACGGTATTGTAATCAGAAACCTTTACGGTCAATTTGACAAGTTTAAAAGAGTCTCAAAATGAGTTCCTTTCTTGTCTTACTAAACTCCTTTAAGTGATCATCATCTTCATTTGCTTGTTAAAATTATCTCTGATACAAGGCAACTCTAAATCAATATAAATACTTATATGTGAGTCTACTGTTATCCTCCTATACTGCGCAAGAGTAGGTAATCAAATAAATAAGGCGACGCGACTGACTGAAGTGTCGCGATAAGTACCTATTACACAGTTCAATGCTCTGGAAAGTAACGCTTTTTTGTTTCGTACCTACTGACTTAATTGGTAGGTAACGTGTTTTGTAATTGATTTTCGAAGTAGTATTATTGGATGTTCATATTTAGGATCTTGTAGTGTGCTCTCGTCTTGCGCGTCATTATGTCTCAAACATTGAGTATTGGAAGAACTTAAAAAATAAATTCCACAAAGAGTAAACAGGATGTCCTAAGGAAGTGTAACAAGCAAGCCTAAATGATCAAACAGAATGACTGTTATCAACGATGTTCAACTCATTGCAGGGGATACAATAAAAAAACAGTAATCTTATCTGTGACGTAATTTGGTTCTTAATAAATAAGCTCTTCGTCGTTTTTTTTTGCAAAGCTGCAAAGGTTTGACTGGCAGAGAATGCTTTTAGCATTACGTCCACCTTTGTACACCATTATTTGTGCAAAAAAGTTTTAAAAAAAATCTGGACTATTCAAAGTACTTATTGTTACAGAGCACTGAAAACGCTTTTAATTTAACATCATAATTTCACAAAACGTATGACGTAGTCTAATCTGATGTTGTGCCTATTAAATAAATACAAAAGTGCGCGTTTCCATATATGCTAATCATTCGCAAAACTATTGTCACTGCAATACAATGATTATAGCATGACCAAGAGGTAAACCGCGAAACTGAGACGTCTCTGACGTCACTTTTGTTGTATTTTTCTCCCAAATAATGTACTCCATATTATTATTATGAATTAAATGTTCTTCTTCAAGGTAAAAGAAATATCGTTTAATTTATAGCAATGATAAGGAGTACATTAATTGGGAGGGAAATTAAAATAAAGGCGACAAAAGTGACGTCAGAAACGTCTCAGTTTTGCGGTCGACCTATAGATTAACTATTATCTATTATTGTATAATATCGCGTGCGAAAATCGTGCTCACCACGTGTGGTATAGTAACCATGCGCCTTATCAATAACTTCACACACCTATCTAGCTGGCCGACAGATATCAATGCTTAAAGGCAAAGTAGGTAAAGGTAGCAAGTAGCAAGGTAAAGGAACTCTTGGCTTACTTTTCGGTCACACATATCAATTATGATTGTTAGTAAAGTCATCAATAAATCCTTAAAGAATATTACAGCATAAAATATAATTTGATAAAATCTCCTGAAACGTCACATTTAGCCGTAAACAGGGTTTAAAAGGCACTCGAATTTTAGTTTTAAATCAAATCAAATCATTTATTGCATGTCACATTACATATTCATCATCTAATTTAAGAGCCAAGCTCTTGTCGGTGGAGTTTTTTCCATTATTTACGCTCTTCCGCCATTCTCTTGACTTCTTGATACGACGCAACATTCAACTTTTGCTTTATTTGTTGCATATAGCTTATTCTTGGTCTTCCTCTCTTCCTTCTTCCTTCTATTCTTCCCTCTATTATCGTTCTGATGAAACTGTCGTGTCGTATCAAGTGTCCCAGCATTCTCCCTCTTCTACTCTCAATTGTTTTTATTAGTTTTCTCTTTTCCTTTACCAAGTTCAAGACTTCTTCATTAGTTTTTTTCTCCGTCCAGCTTATTCTCTCCATCCTCCTCCAGCACCACATCTCAAACGCTTCCAGTCTCTCCCTATCTTTCTTTGTCATGGTCCACGTTTCACACCCATATAGTGCTATACTCCAAATGTACACTTTCACGAGATTTTTGCGAACATTGCTGGATATTCTGGCCTTTATTAAGTTCTTTTTTAAGTTAAAAGCTTGCCTTGCCATCGCAATCCTCGCTTTTATGTCTGGTGTACACCTGGAGTCGTCGGTAATTAGGCTGCCTAGGTATTTAAAGTTTTTAACCTGTTCTACTAGTCTATTGTCAATGGTGATAGGGCTATATTTTTCTTTTTTTGATGCAATAAGTGTTTTAGTTTTATTTATATTAATTTTAAGTCCAAATTCTTTGAATATGATGTCCATTTCTTTAACCAATTCTTCCAATTCTGTCTTATCTTCTGATATGGCTGCGATATCATCAGCGAAGCGAATAAATTTAAATATTTTCCCGTTAATTTTGACACCCCCCTTTTCTGATTCCAACATTTTGCGTATTGCACACTCTATAAATATGTTAAAAATAAGTGGCGAGAGAAGACAACCTTGTCTTACTCCCTGTCTTATCCTTGCCTTTCCCTGTTCATCTCCCACTTCTACTATCATTTCTTGGTTTTTATACAGTTCAAAGATGATCCTTCTGTCTCTATAATCCAGTCCAGCCTCCCTGAGAATTTCCATCATTTTCCTCCAATTAACTTTATCAAACGCCTTTTCCAGATCAATAAAAGCTATATGTGTGTCCATATCAAAATCAAGTCTTCTATCTATTATTAATCTCAGAGCTAAAATAGCTTCTCTAGTTCCTTTCTCCTTCCGGAACCCATACTGATCTGGGCCCAAATAGCATTCTGTCAAGGGTCTTATACGGTTTTGAATTATTTTAATTAAAATTTTGCTTGCCTGTGATATAATACTTAGCGTTCTATGTTCGTCGCATTTAAGTGTGTTTGCTTTCTTTGGTAATGTTACTGTCTTGCTTAAACAAAAATCTAGAGGTATTTGGCCGGTTTCATACATTAACTGAATTAATTTAAAAAGTTCTTCCTTTAATGGACCGCAATCCGCATATTTTATCATTTCGATGTAAATATTGTCAACTCCCGCTGTCTTGCCGTTTTGGATACCCTTCAAAGCTGTTTCAAATTCTTCTTTTAAGATAAGTGGACCAATTTGCAATTTATCTACATCTTCCTCCTTTTCTATATAGCTTTCTAACATACCTTCTCCTGCATACAGTTCTTCCAAGTAATCTCTCCATCGTTCAACGATCTTTTTTGAATCCATCAGTATTTTTCTTTCTTTGTCTAAAACTGCAGTACTCTTTCTTTGGTGTTTTTTGTTCATGTCTCTGATTAAATTATAAGCTTTATCCATTTTACCTCGCTTCATCATAAAATCTATTCTATTGCATTTTTCTTTTGTGTCTTTTTCTTTTGCTTTTCTGCATAACAGTGTTATTTTATTTGTAAGTTTTTTGTACTCTATTGCACTAACTTCATCTGTTTTGTTCTTTAATTTTTTTCTCTCTATCATTAGATCTGTAATTTCTGACGTGAGCCAGCTTTTTCTTGGAATCAGTTTTTCTTTTTTCAAAGTCTCTTTAGCAGTATTTACTATAATATTTTTCATGTGGTTCCATTTATCTTCAATATTATTATTTATCATATTATTCTTACTACTATCTTTATATTGCTCTAGCTTATGTCCTAAATTATTACTATATTGCATTTTACTATCACTTTTTATGTCCTTAAGCTTACTGAGATCTAAGTTCTTTGGTTTACTTTTCTTTTTTATTTGTTTGATTTCAAAAGTAAGTAGGCTAACAAGAAGGTTGTGATCTGAATTCAAGTCTGCTCCAGGTAGTGTTTTACTAATTTTTATCTGTTTCCTATATTTATTTTTTACAATAATGTAGTCTATTTGGTATCGGCCAATATCTCCTGGCATTTTCCAAGTATAAAGTCTTCTTTTTGGTTGTTTAAAGATTGGTTTTGTTATAATGAGATCATTTTCTTCACAAAATTGAATTAACCTTTCCCCTCTTTTGTTTCTGTTTCCCAAACCGAACTTCCCTACTGATTTCCCTTCTTTTCCTTCTCCTACAACAGCATTAAAGTCACCCATTATAATTAGATTATCCGTATCTTTAACTGTGTCCATAATTAAATCAATGTGGTCGTACATGTCTTCTATTTCCTCATCGGGGTGACTGCTCGTAGGCATATAAACTTGTATCAAAGTAATATCTGTGGGTTTAGCTTTTATCTTGACTGCTGTTAATCGATCATTTAAGTGTATTGTATTTTCTACGTTTAGACCCCATTTCTTGTTTAACATTATTGCAGTGCCATTAGATCCTTGCTTATCTCCTGTAAATATAATTATATAATCTCCACTCCAGAAATCTCCACTTCCCTCCTATCTAACCTCACTCAATCCTAATATATCGATTTCAAGTCTCGACATCTCCATCTTAACTTGCTCTAATTTTCCCGGATCTAACATCGTCCTCACATTCCACGTTCCAAGTTTACAAGGATTTCGCATGATGACGACCGGATCAGCCTTGCTCCTAACCCTGCCGGACTCAGACCGCCACGGTATGTTACATCGTGGAAGATTCAGATTCAGATTCAGCTTTATTGCATACTACATTGTTGTACACACAGATAAAAATTGGTACAAGGTCTTATAAGTACAATGTAGCACCCCGTAGGGGCACAGCAATTACATTTTTTATATTAAATTCATTCAATAGCCACTTACATCAAATTATACCTTAAAAATAGATTATTTTCAATTACATACATATAATATTCCATAAAATACTATACAGTATCAGCAAATTAATTAATTAGATAAACATTAGTAAATTTAAAATCAATTATTTATTTCATTATCATTAAAAAACTCGCCTAGGTCATAATAGCACTTGTTCAGCAGAAAACTACGTAGTCTCTTTAAAAATATTGTCACTGTTTCTATGTCCCTAATATCATTTGGTATATGGTTATATATTTTTATCAACATTGAATGTGGGCCATTTGTTATAAATTTCAATTTTGAGAATTGTGTTTTGAACTTATTTTTACCCCTATTATTTCTCTTTTGATGTGTGTTTTTGACTGGAGAATATAGATTGGGGTACTTTTTTATGAATTTACAGGACTCATAGATATAAATGCATGTTATTGTCATTATTGAATATTGCCTAAAGTGAGGTCTACAAGACTCATATTGGTCTATCTCGCTAAGAATTCTGATGCATCTTTTTTGGAGGACCGCTATGGTCTCAATTTCGGTAGAATTACCCCATAAGACGATACCATACGTGAGCCTTGAGTGTGCGTATGCGTAATAGGCTGAGAGGGCAGTTTCCAAATTCGTTACCTTCTTTAGATTATAAAGGGCATATGTAAATGATGACAATTTATTTTTAAGTTTTTGTATGTGTGAAGCCCGTTGTCAAGAACTGCATTATCTTTATTGTTCATCTTCATAAACTCCAAATTAGGGAATATAGTGTGGTGGTTTCCCTCTTGCCTTCCACACCGCAGTTTAGGAACCGGGGGTTTCCCGCCTCTTAATGTCCAGTCAAAAGCCTTTCCTGATATTATTTATCTTCAGCCTTCTGCCAGTACTGATGTTGCTGCTACCCAACACCATTACATATTAAGATGGTATAAAAGTTTTAAAGGTACATGTGACGCCCTGCACAGGGCATAGCAACATTATGAGGGCTAACTAACTATTATTTTAAGTACTTAACATATATTTTTTAACATAACATCTTCTACAAACATGTATATTTTAGATCAATTTATTTTACATCTTTAGTAGCTTATAATTGGAAAACTGACATTTTACGAAGTTTTACCTGAGTATATTTTGATTTATTTTATAGTGATGTCATCTATCAATTTTTTGTTATGACGACCGTCATTTCGATAAAATCAAAATTCTAAGTGAACCAGGCCCTATAGTAAAAATTCCGCATCGCCTTACACGTCTGATGACCTAAATTAAAAAGACTAGGTTTATATCAAGTTGGCAGATATTATGTATAATAATAATTATTATTATTTATTTATTCAATCAAGTAACATCATGACTCATAATTTGTTAGTTACAATGAGCTATTCCTATGTTAGTAAATTATAATTTTATTTATTTATAACTCCTGCGGATGTTGTGCAACAGTAATTAATATAGCGGCAGTCCAGTCTACTCGCAATCATAGACAGGATGCTGTTGGGGCTGCCCCGAACCCTGCGCACCAGGGAGGCGCATCTCTTTCGCACGGTCGCATAGAAACAATCTACTCGCGCCTCTGCAAACATCCCCGATGCGCTGCAGTATCTGGGCAACCCCATCAGCACCCGGAACGTGTTGTTGAATTGGACTCGCAGAGCGCTATACGACGCGCGCGAACAATATGTATGACGCGCCACTATTTGCACAATTTGCGTTTTTATCATCATTCTGCATTCTTATCATTGCCACAAGAAAAGTACTCGACAAATATGTACACAAGAAGATTAATGTATTGAAGCTGCAATGTGGCGTTTTCTATATAATGATTTGATTCCATTTAATAACATTATTTATACTATGTTTTGAAAATAAACGATTTATTTATATTGTTATAGTGCAAAAATATCAAAAGATATATCTATCAGAAGATATCGAGCATAAAAATTATTCAAATATCTATTGGACCAGGACCAATGGAAATGTCTAATGCTTTAGGCGACATTGAACATTTCCCATTTTGAAAGATTATTACTTATTTGACTACCAATAAAACCGTTATGTAAAAAAAATGGCCAGTACACTTCTTAATTTTAAAAAGTATTTTATACCAATATGCATTATATCAATGGCTTTGTAATCCCTCTACTTCTTTCTAGATCTGCTGGAGTCTGAAAGCATGCGGTTAGAAGACGTCACGTCCGTGAACGTCTACATGAGAGACATGCAAGAGTATGGCGTTCTGAATGACGTATACGCTAGTCACTTCTCCTTTGCCAATCCGCCCACGAGAGTGTGTGTGCAAGTGCCGTTGCCGGATGATGTGGGGCTTATATTGGATGCTGTGAGTATTTTGGACTAGTTTTTCTATAGGCTGTTGGTTTAACTATAGCCGATGGTATACTAAATTTTAGCAGCATGTCGGTATGGTATAACGTTGGCTAAAAATTATACAGGGTATAGATTGGAAGTTTTCAAGAAGAGAGTGAATAGGCTGTTACTAGGCAGACTTGGTCCATCTTAGGCTACATTGTCACTTAACATCAGGTGCAATCGTAGCCAAATGTCTGGCTATCTATTATAATTATAAAAAAAAAGATTTCAATCTGGAGGTACAGTACTTACAGAGGTGATTCTATACCTTATACTGTAAGTAAGTAAGTCTTTATTTGCTAGAATACAGTTACAAAGATCTTAAGAATTTTACAAGTACTGACCATGAATCATCATGACATAATTACATTTTTTTTATTTTTAAATAATTTGCACGGTTCAAAGTTTTGTATAATTTTGCGTCATTTTTGCAAAAAAACACGCGAAAACAAGTGGCTTTGTGGACAAACATGTCAAATTCCTACCGCTTCCCCACTCCCGCTCACGCTTCTGCGTTCGTCCGTTTGTCATACAGTTAATTTTTGCACACTTTTCTCACCGCGCAGTGACAGTGACAGGTCGATTCTTACGATAACCAGGTAGGTAGTTAGTAATACGTGCAGAAATAGGGTCATTCTTATAATAGAGAAAAACAAGTTAGTTTTAATAGTTACTGATCCAAGAAAAAAATAGCAGTTATAACACTCACCACTTATTTATTGGGCTATTTCTCTCTGAACACATAAATTGTAAGTAACATATATTTGTATTTATAACCAACCCAAGTCCAACATCCTTGTCCCCTTATCTTACACGTTGGTATCAATTATAAAATGTTTATGTATCCCGTCCAGGTAGCGCACAAACCAGTTCCTATAAAAGAAGATAGTGACAGTTCAGGGTCCAAGGAACGCATCACCATGCACGTGCAAGGCATCTCGCACTGGGCGCCGGCGAATATCGGGCCTTATAGCCAAGCTGTTAAGGTAAATATTAATTTTTATGGTTTTTCTTTGTTGGAATCGTCTTTGCCCCGATATGTAACAAAGTTTGCCGGGATCGCTAATCTTTATATATAAAACTGGATCCTTATTTCCCTTGGTCACGACATTACGCGTGAACGGCTAGACCGATTTCGCTTATTGCTTTGCTGTGTTTTTAACTGTCAGGGGAATGTTCAGAGAAAGATGAATTTTAAAAATTTAGCGGTAAATTATCAAAATTTCAAAGCGAGGCCAAGGCGGGACGGTGCCGGGAACGAAACTAACGTTCGCTGGCTCAGCCACAAGTAGCTCAGTGTAAATGTATATAAAAACTCGTTCCCAACTTGTGGTTTTGTGTCTAATGGCTTTAACAGGTCAGCTGCCTTTGGGATAACTTCTAAGTCACCTTTGTGAAAGAAATGTAGATGTGAAATTATTTTTAGTCGTAATTTATGATGTCCATTTATCACCTTGTGTCAGTTCCTTTACAATTTTATGCACGAAAATAATGAATGGATCTTCTTATCTTGATTAACGAGGATATGCACTTGAAACGTTATTCAGTATTTTCATCAACACATTTCAGAGATAGATAGATGATAGATCTTTTTAATGAATTTTGACATTCATAAATACAAATATAATTACGCATTTAGTTTTCGTGTATCTGGTTTGCGAGGAACGTATTATCTTGTACTACGAAAACTGTTGGGATCCATATTTACGTGACGATAAGACGCGTTGTTCTCACTTAAAAAAAATTACCCCACTTTTACGCTGGCATAGTACAGTGCGACAGCGATCTTCTGGCCGATATAGATAGTGCCATCCACGACGGCGCGCCCCACCACTCGTCCAAATCGTTTATTGTACATGTGTGCAAGCTTTTGCCAACATTTGAATTGAATTTGGAACATCCTAATGACTAATGAATGACAAGCACACTACAAAAAATACACTCAAAGGGAAAGATACTCTACTTAGATATAGTTTTAAGTAGGTATGGTTTGCTACTAGACGAGTAATATTTTTTTTAAATTGCACTATAACATTTTTTACTATTGACGTAAACGAAATACATAAGAACGTTTTATGACATTTTAAAAAATGTTTTAATAGTTTATTTATAAGAGAACTATCGGTCCACCGGGACTTCATAAAATATATTATTTAAACGCGTAATTTGTAAATTGTTTTTTCTTCATACACGTAGGTCCTAGCTTGATGTTTTATAGCCTTCCCCGATAAAGTACATCCCGGTAATATTATCAGTTACCACATGTTTTTTTTTAATTTAAAATTGTTTATGGCGTTTAAGTTACCATTATAATTCTTTGAGTAAATTTAATAATGACAGTAGATTTTACCAGGTTTATTTTTTAGTACAACATACTGGGTTTTCCTTGACATTTTAAAAATAATTTAAGTAGAGCCACTTTCGTGAAGAGACTGAATTTTTGAATGACGGCCGGCTCGCAACTGACGCGCGTGTCACCCCCCGCACCCTTCATCATTTAAAAAAAAGAGTGAGGCGCGCCTTCGTGGATGGCACTATCTACCTCTATAGATGAAATTGACAGGGAGGAATTGACAGTTTAGAAAGCTGTTCAACTAATTATTTTTATCCAACTATGGCAAAGTCAAAGAGGTTTAAAGTAGTTTATGCATGTGTGTTTGTTGTCATGTATGTTGCACTGGTTCTAAAAGCAAAACAGTTGTATAAACAATAACAACCATTAAAGATTTTAACCTTTGTTTATGGAGCTCAGTTTTGAGGTATTCAAAAAAAAAACTTTTTTTTTTTCAAAGAAAAAGGGTAACTATAATGAAACATCAGGAGATATTAGAAATAATGAGGAAATCTCCTGTAACATCAGAACGATCTGGTTGCGCTGGATCTGACAACCGTATTTTACAAGATGACAGCGTTAGTTCTGATTTTTGCCGTCGGCCAAAAAATCGTTGTCGCACTGTAAATACGTCC
>CAUZXH010000341.1:0-52911 GCA_963584085.1 Pyrausta aurata
GGTAGTGGACAATCCTATACAAAACTAAGAAAATATATATCCCATAGTGTGAACGATTGAAAGATATATCTCGGGATATAAAATATATCGTAATATATATTAATATATTATATCCGACAGTCGAAAGGCAGCTTATAACTCTTTTTTTCTTCAAACAATATTCACAGCTTCTTCTCATTAGGTCGCAAGCAGCGCGACACGCATTTTTTATGTGATACGCGACAGTCGCGTATTGGCGAACCAGGAATATAAGAAAAAAATAAAAAAATATTCGAATGCTGTTTTTATTTATATGAAATATGTTTTCTTTCAGCAAATCTTTATATATTAATTATTTAGGGTACTTTCTCTCTTGGTAGCATAAAAAGAACTGGTATATCGGCTATTTTTGGCGTGATTAGGAATCACAAAGGAATCTGAAAGATATTATTTGTTTATCAATTTTAGTTGAAATGATTTATTTAATTATGAATAATAGCTTGTTTATTAAAGAAAGGTGGGATATAAAACTGGTGTAAATTAATACGCGCCATTTCCATTCAAACACCCTTTTAGTTATGGAGGAATGAAAAACATTTTTTATGTACATTCAAGTCTAATACACAAGAAGTTATAGTCGGAAATTTTATAAGTATCTCCTTTTACATTTCTTTTATAGATCTGGTATTCTGCGCTAAGCTTGGGTGCTGTGAAAAACGCCTTATGTATAGACGTATGACTCACGTAGTTGTGGTGCTGGTGCGGCGGCGGCGGGTACAGCGGGTAGGGCTGCGGCGGCTGCGCGAACATCGCCGCGCCGCCGAACACGCCGCTATTAGCGCCGGCCACTGGCGGTTGCTGTAGGTAGATAAAAAAATGTTATGGTATATTGTCCACCAGCAAGACTTGCCTGCCCAATGTTGGCCATTGCGGCAAACCGTGGTTGGAGACCTGTGTTTAGCGGTGGACGTCCTTTAATCTAGGCCTTAGTTTTAGAAGTAGTATTTCTACAAAATGCTAAGGTCTCAAGTTTTCCTTTAAAGTTTACGGAATGAAAAATACATACAAAATGAAACGTTTATAAAAATGACAAAATGATGTACAGTACCTCAAAAAATAGTTTAAAATATATGCAATAATTGAACAGACTTTATTAAATCTTAGTGTGATTTAATATTTATAGGTAATATATTTTTCATAGCTAGGCAGCCCGATCTGTCTTTTCGAAGTCCAAAATCAAGTAATTAATATGCTAATGTTAGTAAACATGAAAGTTTAAAACAATATATTCCAAATTCAAGTGTCCAAGGCCGGAAACATAACCTAACAAAAAGAAACTAAATCTGTGATTGTCAAAATGTCATCATAAATGACATCAACAATCCGAGGGCCTGGGTTCGATGTAACGGACGAAGATATTTTAATATATCATGTACAAGGTGTTGACTTATTCCCCATACAAACAAAACGATGTTTCCTGTTTACCTGCATGTACTGCGCTGGCATCATTGCTGGCGGTGCGTATCCCTGTGCCGGTTGTAATTGTCCTGAAATAAACCAATTAAAATATAATATTTCAAACGGGTGGTTGATATAAAATTGTTGAAGGCATATTATTAATTGCTACATTACTTATGAACAGAATTTAAATGTGGTTAAATGTAATTAATGTTTCATAATTCATGTTAGGGCCAAAGTGACGATGGTTCAGTACATTACAAAGTATCGAAGTGAGTTTGAAATAAGTAATTTTTCGCGTACATTCTTGCGTCTAAATTCATTACAGTAAATTGCAATGAATTTGGATATCGTGAGTATCAAAGTAAATTTCTGAGTGGATTCGTGTGAAATGTGTGGCAACCTATTCGCTACACCCTTCTTAGAAGATTTTTATGTTTTACTTTTCTGACAGCTGTCATCTCATCTATATTTATGAAACGATTTTTATAGTTAATATTTTGTCCTGTAAATAACATCTCTTTTCCAACATTTCGACGTTTCCTTTCTTCACATTCTTAAGAAAATACATCGTTTTAACAATGTGTTACCTAGCTCCCCATAAATATATACTTTAGGGGGCTCCTTCCTTACCCATGTTATGCGGCTGCGGCAAGTTGTGCAGGTGAGGCGCGTGGACTAGTTGCTGCTGCTCCATCATGCCCAGCCGGACTTGTTGCTGTACCGATAATGATAATCACATAATTATTAAGTAGAACCATTGAATACCGAAGCGTTATCAATTTTCAAGTTGAATTTGTTCTGTAATAAATAACTACTTTACCCCATGTTGCAATAACAGAGGGGTAGGTGGCGCTGACGTTACGGAGCGGTCGGACCGACAGCACGGTTGCTTGATTGGAAAGAGCGTTAGCCCGGCTAGTCCCGCCCGTGCGCAGTCGTTACATCAGTAACCAAACCAGATATCAAATACAAAGTCGTATTAACAACACACATAATAATAATAGTCCCCCTAGCCGATTTCGACTACGGTGGCCAGTCACAACGACTCATCGACTGCGCGGGACATATTATAGTGCACAAGTGTGTGCGCAAACACAAGTGCACTCTATTCCTTTCACTCTCATAGCCCGATGGGACAGCGATCTGACACGGCCGGAGAGAGATCAGGCGCAGGACCAACGGCTTTACGAGCGCACCGAGACACGGGGGTGAAACACCGCCAACTTCCAAACACCGGGCTACCCTATGAATTTCTGAACAGATAAATCCAGGTATATATTTTTGGCTCGACCCGGGAATCGAACCTGGGACCTCCGGCGCAGCCATCGCTGTAAAATGCGACCCTCTCACCGCTGCGCCACCGAGGCAGCTAAACACACATATTTAAAATATATATAATAGTGTCAATTAGTGTCATTGTTTTATGTAAAAAATACACGAAAAAACGCGCTGTTCTCCCGTGAAGCGTTCCATCCATGAAGCGGCGCATCATTCCCCGCACCCCGCGCGCCCCTCCCCCCTAACGGTCTAAGAGAAATGAACTGCCTTACCACAAATAATTAAACAAGGTCTCGAACACTGTTTAAATATAATATGGCTAGTATAAAATCAGCGTCAATCATCAAGTCAAACGACATAAGGGTGACATACATTTTATTTTAGCCGTATAACATTTATTTTTATTTTTATTTTATTAGAACACAAAACACAAAACAGTTTACAGTTGAGGTGAAACAATTTTTTTTTACTTAATATAATTAAAACTAAACTGTAAGCCAAAACATGTGCTTTAGGAAAGTTCATAAGAATGAGTTACATCGTTTCGCAAATTCAACTCTTACTTGCTATATTATATACACCGTGCTTTTTTAACCGTCTTACAGCCGAAGGCCACTTAAAGTATCCAATAACTACATGTCATTCGTTAAATAAAACTTGGTTATTATTAAGATTTCAAAGCCTAAGACATTAAAGAAGATATCAGCACAATTTAGTACGAAACATCCTGTAACGAGCACTACGCGCGGGTCATTCACTCGGCTGTCTAGCACTACTGACCTTTTTTTACACACGAATAGAAAGGGGCGAGGCGGTGGGCGTCACAAAGGATTGCGCTAGCGCATGATTGGTTAGAGATCCACGTGGACTGTCTTAGATTGGCTACGGTGCGTAACGCGTGGAGGCGGCAAGGTCAAGGAATGCATTGTTGAAAACGTAAACATTATGAACAGGATGATATATTACGTAACATTACTATTAGATATTTTTTACACCAAAATTATGTGGAGTGTAATAAAAAAAATAACATGTCCTAGAGGTTTATTAAGATGGTTACATTACGTGGGCTTCGGGTGTAAGACGGTTAAAAGAGCACGGTGTATACACACTAATTTGTGAGAAGAGAAACTAAAAAATACATATGTATATTTTGTGAAATTTATGCGAGTGAAGAAGCCGTGGGAAACTGTAAGTATTATAATTAAACAGTTGTTCAAACCGTGTTTATTTATTTGTGGTAAGGCCGTAAGTTTCTGTCCCTCCCTGCACGTACCTGCTGCGGCAGCTGCTGCGGCGCGTGCGGCGGCTGCGCAGGCGCCGGGCCGCCACCGCGGGACACCTGCAAGTCGTACATATTTTACTAGCTTTTGCCCGCGACTTCGTCCGCGTGGAATAGTGACTTCTTCTCCCGTTTTTTACACATTTACCACTATATCTTTGCTCCTATTGGTCGTAGCGTGATGTAATATAGCCTATAGCCTTCCTCGATAACTGGACTATCCAACACAAAAAGAATTATTCAATTCGAACCAGTAGTTTCGGAGATTAGCGCGTTCAAACAAACAAACAAACAAACTCTTCAGCTTTATAATATTAGTATAGATTTGTCGTACAAGCATTTCTCAAAATGCTTAACACGTTCCGGGACACTATTTCAGACAAAATAGATGTTTTATTACTTTCACGCCTGTAGGCGTTCACCGTCCCGGAACGTGTTAAACATAACGCGACGGATGAGGTTCGTATCGTACCTGGTGCATGATCTGCTGCGGGTGAGGCTGAGCGCCCGGCTGCCCGCCCGCCGGATACTCTGACAAAAACATTAGCAATGAACAGTTTCTTATAGATGTTTTTTTATAATCAAAAGATGGCGCCGACGTAGCTTTATGAAATCACTTTTTTAAACTCAATTCATGTACTACAACAGAGAGAACAGTACCCCGATCACGAATAATTGCGTCAAAGTATTCGTATAGTAATAACGTAATCATTTGTATGAGAATTTGAAAACTCCTCTATCGGACGTAAAACGAACTAAAACAAAAAAATTGACACTCATTTATCATAATATATTTCAATAAGTTTCATAAAAAATATCCTTTAACACGTTTCTGGACACTACTCCAAAAACAATAGATGTTTTATTGTTTTCACGCCTGTAGGCGTTCACTGTCCCGGAACGTGTTAACTAGTTTCTGGACGTGCCATATTTACGTTAGTATGACGACATCTGCGGTAATGCTTTCGAGATTACTACAGGACACGGGAGAGCTTCGTGCTGCCGACTGACATAAACTCGCTACGATTACGTGACGAATACGTCAAATGTTCGTGATTGGGGTACTGAACAGACAGAACTGCTTTCTGCAAACATAAAAAATAAAAAGTAAAATGCATAAATGTGTACCTAAAATAAATCAGGGACTTTAAAATGTCAAAATAATAATTGCCTTAATTATTCTATAATTCGCATTTTAAAATATTTCACTTTGTGTGCCAATATAAATAAATAAAAAGTTACTAAATCTACCCTGACGCCATCTAGTGAGAGATGTAAAATAATGAGAGAATATCGCTTTCTATTTTTTACTCAATCAAACAACACCTCACCAGCATATCTCATCTGTTGTTGTTGTTGTTGTTGCGGGGGCTGTTGTTGTTGTTGCGGGGGCTGCTGTTGTTGTTGCGGGGGCTGTTGTTGTTGTGGGGGTTGTTGTTGTTGAGGCGTGTAGTTCTCTGCCAATGGTCGTTGACGTAAGCTGCTATACCTTTTGCTTCCACCCCTTGCTTCTGCGCCTAAACAACAAATTATCAACATTAAGTATGTAATATGTTACAGTTAGAGTATTATTTTTATTTGATTGGCACCGCTTTATAAATAAGATGGATAGACAGTATTTTTATGAGTGTTCAGTTTTAATTGTGCTACTTCAATGACGTTGAAACAATATGGTAAGATAACCATGACTTTATATAAATATGACGAGTGGGGGGTTTTTAAACTTTGTAATTTAGGATTATTAAAAGCTCTTGTTCTTATTTCAAGCAGTATGTCTGTTGTCGTCCAATCAATACTCACCAGTCGCCTGTTGTTGGTTCTGTTGTTGTTGTTGCGGCTGTTGTTGTTGTTGTTGTGTGGGCTGCGGCTTCTGTTGCGACTGCGGTGGCTGCTGCGGCGGAGATTTATTCGGCGCTACATTGTTCGTCTGTTGCGGTTGCTGTAATAAAAAAAACAAACATTTATTACGAGATAATATCGAAATTGATAACCAAGAAACGAGTCATAATTGCAAGAAGGGAAGCAACTTTAAATCATGATAAACCATTAAACTTAGCATTTAATCCCTAGATAAGATTTCGTATACGATAAGCGATAGGTTACTAGCTTAAATTTGTGTATCTTTATTCCTCCTCAAAAACCCCATTGTCAAGGCTACATAGCTGTGGTGTGAATAGAGTTGGTACTTTAAATGTCTTAACTTGTGGGTCTAAAACTAATAAAAATATTTCAGACTTGATAGTGGGATATCGAAGGCGCATCTAGTCGTTGGTTCGCAATTATTTCATCGCCGGTAGCTTTAGCCATACTGCTGTTTGTAGTAAAAGTTGTTCATATTCAGTGGAGTCTTTACACAAAATTTCGGTACTAAATTACGGTAAAATTTCACCCTGTATATTACCTGTTGCGGCGGCTTCCTCTTCCCCTGCTCGGTGGGCACGGGCCGCTGCTGCGCGACCGTTGCGTTCACGCGCCGCTGCGCCTGACCTTGGCTGCCGCTAATAAATAAACGTATATTTCAGACAACAGATAGTTAAATGCAGGATGTGCAATGCAGCAGAAGATGAGTCGCAGTATATTCGGACACAAAATCTATATTATTGTATTTTTTGTCGTGTTTTTTTAATTTCTATTTTACATCATTCTCCTGCACCTGTTACAGTCTTTGTACATGACCTTAAGTTGAAGTACTTTTATATATTCTATGCTAAAGTATAACTGGGGAAGGGAATGGTCTTAGCATTAAGTCCACCGTTTGAACACTGTAAAATAACAGTGTTTTAATAAGGCTCTAAATATATACGAATATTTTAGAATAAAATATAGATCTAAATTCAGTGGAATATGAACTAGATATACCTACTCGTACACTCAAACAAAACAGTCGCAAAAGTTACCAGGGAATGTAATTAGAAATTTTTAATTTTGCCAAAAAATCAATCTTATTTTAAGATTCCATTTTATTTATTGATCAAAATCCACGGTTTTAATAATAATATTTAGAATTAATACACTCTCATTGGTGTAATTGCATCGAATCGAATATTTTTTTTCCAAAATGTTATGTACTAATGTTATAAAGTGTCGACACTGACGACCACCATTGTGACCACTGACGTCACATATCTTAAGAAATGTCGCGGCAAATTTCGTCTCTTGTGTATCCTCGCCGCCCGCACCCCTTACAGTCCCCGCTCTCGTCTTTCCGCCCGCACCCTGCAGGCGAAGTCTCAATGAAGCGGTTTACCTATAGTCCTAATTCGAATCTTGTTTTAAAAAATATTCTAGTGTTTGTTGAAGCAAGTCTTTTGACTGATACACACTAAATAAATAATAAATTAATATGCGCCAGACAACACACCAATTGTCTGGTTCCGTGGTAAGGAATTTTCTCCCTTGTGATACGAAGTACCAGACAACGATTATGACGGAGGCGTCTCCCATAAATACTTAAATACATATGACATCCATGTCTTGAGTACAAATGTTCGCGTTCATCACACAAACATTTGCCCCTTGCGGAATTCGAACCCGCGACGGCCGGCGTAATAGTCAGGAGCGCTAGCCAATACACCAAACCCGTCGTCAAGTATTAAATACTTAGCAATAAAATAGTAACTAGGACTGCGGTTATTCTAAGCAATCAGTACAAATACATTTAACTCGTACTAGATATAATAAGAGTTTTCATCAATTAAACATATAATAATATATAAATAGCAACTATTAAGCATGTATCATGAACGAACTCCATTTAAGCCACATATTGAAAAAAACAGACTAAAACTTGTAAGCTAAGAAAGTAGTAAGCAAAAATTAAATCGAAAACTTTGACCGCCCTTTTCTCAACTTTGACATTTCCGACTTTCCGCTTTTATTGTTAGCGCGGCAGAATACTTCTACTACTATAGGTAAACCGCGAAATTGAGACCTCGCCTGCGGGGTACAGGGGCGCGGGGGGAGGCGAGAGCGGGGCTTGTGAGAGGTGCGGGCGGCAGGCACATTCTTTTCAAAATTCAGTACGCTCGCTACACAGGTAGCGATAGCATCTGTTGACAGTTGCGGACGCTTTGACAGAAGTACACAAGAGAATACTGTCTGACTGAAGTCTGAAGATGAGTCGCAGTATATTCGGACACAAAATCTATATTATTGTATTTTTGTCGTGTTTTTTTTAAATTATATTTTACATCATTCTAGCATTAAGTCCACCGTTTGAACACTGTTAAACAACAGTGTTTAAATAAATGCTCTAAATATATACGAATATTATATAATAAAATATAGATCTAAACTCAGTGGAATATAAACTAGATATGAATATAAACTCGATAATACACTCAAACAAAACAGTCGCAAAAGTTACCAGGGAATGTTATTGAAATTTTTTAATTTTGCCAAAAAATCTGTCTTATTTTAAAATTCCATTTTATTTATTGATCAAAATCCACGATTTTGGATAGTAATATTTAGAATTAATTCACTCTTATTGGTGTAATTGTATTGAATCGAATATTTTTTTCCAATATGTTATGTAATGTTTATAAAGTGTCGACACTGACGACCACTATTGTGACCACTGACGTCACATATCTTAAGAACTGTCACGGCAAATTTCGTCTCTTGTGTATCACCGCCGCCCGCACCCCTTACATTCCCCGCTCTCGTCTTTCCGCCCGCACCCCTGTACCCCGCAGGCGAAGTCTCAATGAAGCGGTTTACCTATAATAGTATAGTAGTAGTAGTGCCGTTTCACGAACAGATACTGTCAGTGTTGTGTGTCGAGAACAGATGCGAGAAAATAGTGAGTTTGTGGACAATGGTACCGGCGGCGAGCGGAATAAACGACTTCGAAGGAGGGTAGACCGATATGTCTGCCAATAACAACCCACCCGCAAGTTCTCTTCATTTACTCCGTGATCATGGCGCTTGCAACAGTGCCGAAATATCGGAAGCTCATAAGTAATAAGGTACATGGTAGCAATCCCGTATCTATACTCTGATTTTTAATTAAATAGACCAAAATGACATTTGGTGGGTGGCCACTTTTTCGTAATTTAAAAATAGTGTTGGCCCTTAATAATAGCAAGTTTCAAATTCATTCAATTGTTGTATAGAATCGATTTTAAAATATTCAAATAAAATCTGTTTATAAAAACCAGGAATCCTACAAAAATCATAATTATTTCAATGGGTAAGAAAATAGGTAAGACCATACAAATATATTTCTATTGCAAGAGAAAACTTGATTTTTCTACTCCTTACAAAAACTGTTTTATGTATTACGTTTATTTGTAGCTCTATGTAACGTTTAACAAGCATAATTTATCCTAATAAGTAAAATCACATTAATAAAAAATCATATCACAAGTTCAATTGATTGCGTACAATTGAATTGTTACAATACTATGGGTACTACGCTAGCAACATAAAAAAATAAAAAGTTCGATTGAAGCTGTCATAGCTGAAGATAGAGTGGCATGGAAACGCCTCGTAAGATCATCCACTGGCTTAGGCTTACCAAAACGGGCACGACCTTCAGAAATGAAGATACGACTGAGAAGAAGAGAAGCTGTCATTCTGGTCTATCTAATTAAAAGTCAGAGTTCAACTATTCTAATAGTAACACTCACTTGTTGTTGCCGACGCTGGCGGTGATGGTGAGGTTCTCGAGCGGCGGCAGCTTGGCGTCCCTGGCCGGCGGCCGGGGCGACCTCGGCGGCGGCCGCGCTGCCTCGCGCGACGGACGCATAGGACGATCGGGTTTACCTGAGGACGGAGATTTGTTTAAAAAATAAATTGTGAATGGTGAATAACGCATTATAGGTAGACCGCGAAATTGAGACCTCGCCTGCGGGGCGGCGGGGCGCGGGGGGGGGACGAGAGCGGGTGATGTGAGCGGCGCGGGCGGGTGTATCCACGCCGCTCGCATCTGAAGCGGTTTACCTATAGGATATAAACTCCATTCATCTTTGCTAGTCCAAAATTTAAAAAAAACTTTTTGTAACTTTAAAAATAATATGAGTCAGTACATTCATTTACTATTTAATTTAAAAATATATGTGTTGAATAATGAATTAGCTATGTATATTGTAAGTTTTGTGTTTATCTTGTTTTAAAAGGAATTCGCTAAAAAAGGAATGTCAGGATTGTTTACAATATTCGACTAGTGAAGAAAAACGGACTATAAGAGGAATAACGGGGTCTAAATCTGTAGTCAAAAAAATACAAGTCCGAAGTTAGAGCAAATAGGTTTAGAGTTCCACAAGGAAGTATTTTAGGCCCACTGTTGTTCCTTATCTATATCAATAATCTTCCGGCTATTATTAAACACAGATGCATTTTATTCGTCGATGACATACATCCTTACTTAAAACAAAGTTACATTTGTGGCTAATTGAAAATATTTTTTGTAATCTTAATGGATATTTGGCGATGATTCCCTCTTCGACACAATAATGATTTAATAAACTCTATATTTGCACGCCGACTTTAATGTAGCACATTTTGGTAAATTCAAACAAATCTTTCCCATAGCTTTTATTCTCTGGCCCTCACCTTTAGGCGTCTTGATGGACGCGTTCCTCCTGAGAGGCGCCCCGTTGTCCAGGGACTCGTTGGACGCGGGCTGCGACTTGGAACGAGGACGAGGCGCTCTGCCTTTCTTGCTGCAAACAAAATATTAAGTCAATGAATGTTGTGCAACATTATGTCGTACGCTTGTAGATGAGGTTTTCGAAATGTTGTATTACTCTTTGCGAGCTAGAATAAATAAATATTGCGTTGACGACACCCAAATTGGTATTGGTATCGATTGCATATATTATTTATTTTTTTATTTGTATCGTAAGTATCAATATTTTGGTATCAGTATCAATGTTTCTGGTACTTAAAACGCTTAGGGATCGATAGGCCGCGGTCGCGTAAGCAATATAATGACTAAAGAATATTGATAAACACATGAGTGAAGGTTTAATGTTGGTATCAATTACTAATAACAACATTTTTGGCTATAATTGACATTAAATATCGATCGTTCACTTTTATTACGATCAATTACGATGTTCGATTATTAGTATCGTAAGTTCATATTTTGGTTTCGGTATCAATATTTTTGGTATTCGTATAAAAATCTTACGGTTACATTCCTTTGGCATCAAAAAAACTGGTATCAGTATCAATTTTTTTGGTATCGGTATCGTTACCTGTACTTCTTGCCAGCAGCATCCAGATCAGGGAACTCATCGGGGTTGGGCGGCTTGCGCGGCGGCGCTTGTGCAGCCGTCTGCCTCTTGTACGCCTCTTCATCTTCCCAGGTGCGCGTGTACTTGTTTGGTCCGCGACTGTTTAGATAAATATTAAATTAAACACAATATAAATTAGATATTAATTAAGGTATGCCCACTACAACGTACTATACAATGACAGTGCTATGAGCGTATCAGACATGAAAGGCAACACGATACGCTCTTCTTTGCCTACTGAACGGATTTACAGCGTTCTGTCTCGCCGTTATATGAAGCAAGAGCAAGACCGTATTTTGCCGGTGCTGGCTGACACGCGACGGTGTTGGTCGGCGACGGAACGGTCTAGTAGGGTCAGTTTGCAATACTTAAATATATTTTTTGCCTGGCACGTTCCTATAGCACGGTCATGATGTGCTACGATGTAGTAGGCGGTAACCTTTATTCGTAAAGTATATCGGCGACTATATATTGCCAATCAGACACAAACAGTAAACGTAAAACAATTAATAATAACAGACTGATATTCTTGTGTATCATTTTCTTCGTGGTTCCGACTGGATCTAATCACTGGTTAATACACCATTATGCAATAAATCAATCAAAAATTTTATTTCAAAGTGGTCAAGCATGCTTATGAAGGCAAATCAACGCACAGTGCAAGATAGTTGAAATTTTGCATTACTAAAAAAATAAGTAGTTTTTTTTTCATTATAAAAAAAAATTTGACAAGAGTTACATATTATTAAGAATATAAATAATCCAGCTAGGTACACAAAACACATTCTGCCTTACCACAAAGAAATAAAATGTTATGCGGCTAAAGTGAAATGTGTGTCACCCTTATGTCATTTGAGTTGATTGATGCCGATTTTAAACTAGCCATATCATATTTAAACAATTGTCCAAACCTTGTTTGTTTATTTAAATGGTGAGGTAGTAGGTAATGTCCTTAATAAATCACTTAATTACTAAAAATTGCGTAAAAGATTTTGTTACAAATGAAAGTAATAAAAGCCTGAATAATAAGTATTAAAAGTGACAACATGCACACAAATATTACAGTACGAAAAACAAACACGAAAAATAAGCTAATTTCGTTAATTAAAATTCCTTTCAGCAACGAATTAGATATAATTAGGCAATTGCGACGTTCAGACCATTCTGATAATGTCTAGAAAGCAAATGTAGAGGCCATGCAACAGTGCAAGTGTTGTTTTGGTTATACTTTAAACTGACCGCCAATGTCGATACCTCCAGTTAGTAAAGCATACGGAAAACAGCAAACAGGTTAAAATTATTTGATATTTTTTTGAATTTTCTTAGCCAATATTGTAGTTTCGTTATCCAATATAAATCAAATAGATCTATACAATATTTTAGGTGACCAGAAAAGAGATTTCAGCTATTTGACAAGCGACTGTAAAATTGAATCCATTCAGTATGTAACACATAGTGACCAATATCACTAATTAACATTAATAAATCAAGTTATGGGGCGCTGGTTCACCAAATATTTTGGATGGGAAATTAAAAAATACTTCAGAAACCAATCGTCTGTGATATCATTTGAAAGAGCTTCAGAAAATATAGCACATTATTACGTTTCAGACATTTTAATTTTATTAACCCAAAAATAATTTTCTAATCATACCAAGTTTGGGCTCCTCCTGTTACAATATGACTGATGTTTTGTTTGTAGAATTTGCCAAAAACGATACTTATTATCCTCATGTCTAACCTCAAGAAAGCAATTTAGAAAACTATTATTCAAATTATGTGTTATGCTTCGATATAACTGGTACGTAGGTAATTGCAGTTGTTGAAAATCCGAACCTTAATGATTTATTTAATCAGTTCATGAGCTAAATAGCTTTGATTCTTTGTTAACAATAACTGTTCATTAATAAATTATTTAATTTAGTTTGTTTTTTGTGAATTTTTCAAGAATACAATCTGACACCGTAAAATTTTTGTTGTATACAAAAATATATTAACCTGTATATTACACCCTGTATACAAACTTACCCGTAGCGTCTGTTGCGGCGCGCATGAGGCGGCGCATCTTCATTCCTTATGTCGTATCCGTAGATGGCGACCAGCTCTTCACGCGATTTTGGAGTCTAAAACAACAATATTATGACGTCACCAGTATAACTAGAAATAAGGGCCTGTATCACCATCGTAATAAATAATAGTACCTAAACTCTGTATAATGTAATGTTGGTAGTTCTGCATCTATGGACGTGTTGCTGAATAAAGTTAGTTGTCACCGATCCCGCGTTTCCTTCTAAGAGAAAATTAACACTAACGAAATAATTCAAATATGGAACGTCATTTCGAATGAAATATTGACATTGAATACGATCATGGTCCACTCGTCATCTCCTTGACCCCGTTAGACCTATATAAATAATTTATATGCGCTAAACAACACACAAATTGTCTGGTTTCGTAGTAAGGTTTTTTTTCCTTGCGTAATCTTGTACCAGACAAGATTATGACGGAGGCGTCTCCCATACATATAGCATCCATGACTTAGGTACAAATGTTCGTGCTCATCACACAAACATTTGCCCCCTGCGGGATTCGAGCCCGCGATCGCTGGTGCAGTCAGGAGCGCTAACCACTGGACCAAACGTGTCGTATTGCCTCTTTTAACCGATTCCCACCTGTTCGTTTTCGTTGTACTTGTCATGCGACCACTTGTTGATGATCTCCGACTTGCGTGGAGGCCGGCGACGCTCCGCTGGCGTCTCGCTGCCCTCCTTCTTCTCTGATGCTGTCTCCGAGGTCGTGTTGTTTGATTCTTCTCCGCTGTTGATTAGGATAATCAGTTATATTAGGTGCTTTGTAAACCTCTTCGTTGAGACTTCGCCTGCGGGGCGCGGGGGCGCGGGGCCGCGGGGGGAGGCCAGAACGAGGTTTGTGAGGGGTGCGGGCACCCGTATGCAGTTTTCCTGCCACCCGCACTTCGCCCCTGTACTCCACAGGCGACGTCTCAATTTCGCGGTCTACCCATAGATAAGACAAGTGTGCGTAATAGTTTGTTTATACTCGTCGTGCTAACTTTGAACCCTAATTTTGCACCAAGATTCTTATGAAGACAACATAGCTGCATAATTGTATTGCTTCGGCTTATGGCTAGGGCCGCTGCGCATTAGTATGGGCAACATGGGCATGCAGTGGTGTAGAAGGGTGTCAATAGCTTTTATACACCTTAATCTGTCACTAACTATAGCGTAATAATGTCACTAATAATAGCAATCGAAATCTAGCGACTTAAGTTATTGCCCACTAGTAATTCAAATACAATTATCTCAATTCTTTAAGTATGGAAAATGACCATAAGTTGTACCCAGTATAGAGAAAAAATAACTAACACAGACATTATGAACCGACTCACGCGAAATTGAATAAAAAAGGGTGTTATGGTTTGATACGATATAACTGGTACGTAGGTAATTACAGTTGTTTAAAAACCGAACCTTAATGATTTATTTCATCAGTTCATGAGCTAAATAGCTTAGATTCTTTGTTAATAATAACTGTTCAATCCAATCATAATAGATTAACAACTCATGCAAGATTTTCTTGGGCACCAAACTAAGGCACCACATGATGTTTGCATCAATCCCAAATCAAACTTAAACTATCTGCATACAAGCAACTTAAATCCTAATTGTGGTCAAGGTACACATTGAGATTTACATTTACGCACATGTATAACCTTCCCAGGTTAATTAATTACTAAAGACATACATCGCGTACGCCTTTAGTAGTTATTGTAAGTAAATGATCAATAAATGCTCATATATCTTTGGTCTCACAAGATACAATAAAAATAGAAATAAAAATTAGGTCATATTTTTGCAAATCTTAACACATAGCGCATCAAAGATTGCAGTACTTAGTAATAGCTAAATCCTGCAATTATACAACAGACCTGTATCCGCAATACGATTGCTGTACGTCAATGACCAACCTGTGCAGTGAAGCGAGAACATTGTAATACACTTGTAGAAAGTTGTGTGCAACTTTTGAGTGCAGTATAATGGATGTTCTCAAACTTATTTCGTCTACTGCCAGCAATGTTTTGTAGGGTCTTTAGCACTCAAATGGGGGTTGTCACCCACTTTGAGAAAGACTGACTCATAAAACTGAAGTGGTTTAATTTTTGAGGGCTGCTCTTACTTAATTGATTTTAATTGAGGGTCTTAAGGAGCCTGCACTTAAATTATTACTATAGTAGAATTTACAAGTAAGAGTGATTCCACTTAAAGACTGTTAAGAACATACTTAACATTGATAAGCCCTTGATTGCACTCAAGTGTCTTAAATTTTTTACATATTAGTAATAGTCACATGCTAAAATGAAAATCATAAACAATACAACATGTTACAATCATAAAACTAATTAACTTAATACTGTGGCCCAGAAATTCCTTCATAAAATAAAAGTAGTGACTGTGATTGCTTCTTTTAAGAGCCTTAAATTGGACACTATGAGTTATGTTAAAAAATAAACTAGACTCCGGTTCTAGTAAGAAACCCATCATCTAACTTAAGTATGTGATTTACCTCGCAGCTGTGCGGTCGTCATGTTCATAGAACGTTCCCCTTTTTGGGATGTATTGGGGATTGCTTCGGTCCTCATCGTCATCTACACGGCGCTCCGTCTCCTGAAATAATAACAGTTCAATTAGAAATATTATAGAGTACTGCCCTTTGAAATTGCAACATAATATCCAATTAGATGTATGTAATATCAATGTTGTGTTAAAATTCAGGTTTGCTGTGATACTGCACTACATAATTAATTTACATATTAAGAAGTTATTAAGTTTACTAGTCCTATGCCCAATAATTAATTACAGGCCTTTGTTTAGTAATGTCATCAAAGTTACTTTTAGGAACTGATTTTGCAGTCTTCAATTCAGTAAAGTTTACATTGTATGTAGTTGAGGAAGGGGAATCCCCGCATTATGAAGGCCATAATGCAATAGAGATAACAGTAGAGGAATTAGAAATGGTAAAACAGTGACCTAAAATAAAGATTTGTGGCTTTTTAGAAAGGATAGACTGATAACTAGTCCAGCATTACAAAAAGATAATACTATGCAATTAGCTCACTAGTTTATCAATCCAAAATCTTAGTAGAACAGAAATGCCTTAGAAAGTGGCATTTACATAAGTAAAAAGAAAACAAAATGTGTAACACTTACAAAAGAAAGTTAAGGAAATAATTAATATTACTTTTAAGCACCTGTGAGTGCTATTGCTTTTGTTTGATATCCTGCAATCGAAACTTGGTTGAAATTGAAAATATTGATTTCATAACTTCAAGAAAACGTCGATACCGCTTTGCGGGTTTTATCGTCCAATTAAAACTTAATTGGACCAACATAATTAAGATTAATGGATTTATTAGTAGGTACTTACACAAAAATAAACAAAGCACAAACCTGACTTTCTGGATCCCTGTCCGATCGCTCGGAGTCACTTCCCTGCGAATCATAGTCGGACTCTGGATGCCCACCATCCTGCAAACATTCACCAACTTTCAACAATTGCATTTCTACTAAACTATTGTTTCTAACCAACGTGGCAGCTCAAAATATAAGGTCCAAACGCATCAGCGGCGTTTTAGTGAGTGGTGCCCAAACTGTGACCTCAATAATACGAAAAGAAATGGGCATACCGTCACGCGAGTACGCGGGAGAAAGTGGCCACCGCCGCAGCGCTCTGAGCGCCAAAACGAAAGTCATCCTAACAATACGCTATCATTAACGACACCTGGAACTGCAAACTCACATTTCCTGAGTTATTTTGCTCAATATCCTGTGATGCGTCCGAGTATTCGCCGGAATCGTCGTGGTCTCGTCTTCGAGCAACGGACGTCATATCGGCGTCCTCACGGGTCACTTGTAAGACTTCCAGATTGACTATTTTATGTAACAAATTCAAATAGCAAACAATATCGTCAGCTGTTGCACTTGATTCAAATGAAAAACGAGAAAATCTCCACACGGACTACGGGAAATGAAAGAACGTCAAAACAAGGGAATCCGCGGCCATAAAAAAGTCGTTTCGTTTCACCCACTCAACATTCAGTCAGCTACACCAAAAAAAGCAATATTTCATTGATTAACTAAAATTATTCATATTCTAACACATTTTATTCAGTCTTATCTTATGTCGATTATTAATTTATTTTAAATTCGCATTTATAAGATTTTAATGTATGCTGATGATAATAAATATTGCAACGACCGTCTCCGTCTCTGCGCGATCGAACATTTTGATGGCTTCTTCATCCACATTCCACAGTTCCACTTCATTCAATGATGTGATCACAGAGCAAGTAAGCACTGATGTGATGGATGGCTGATAGATCACCTTCACCATCACACCATCACGTTCTCCATTCTGCAAACGCACGCAAATAATTATTAAGTCGATGGTACTTCGATGCGTTGCATTATTTGCTTTCAAAACTGTTTCTGAACGCACGTAACGTCACGTGATCACCTTTGACACATTTGACAGCCTGCTGTCAATTTATGACACTGACTGAACGTAAAAAGAAATATTTGTTTTTTTCAACTTCAGATAAATTTCGTCAATTTTTAATAAAAACCTCTAAACAAGGTGTAGATAGTACTCATACCACAACATGAACTCAGAAAGGTAAAGTGACTATATCCCAGTTCCCTTTTTTATTCAATTATACAGCTGTAAAGTTTCATACAAGTTCTACATCTCAACTTTCTTATTAGTTCCAGATCAACGCATGCAAAAGACGCGAATACTGTTAAACTTCTCGCCAAAGGAGTTCTAGAACTATACGAGCCACCGTTAGCCACAATCAACACCCATTTGAAAGAGTTGACGTAAGTAATAAAATAACCTATTTGTGCAACAAGTATGAGAATTTTTACTTGATGACCTTCTTTCAAACAAGTTCTGTATATCTTTGCAGGATATGTTTCACGAATGGATTATATATTTTCGACATTTAGTCTGAGGATTTTTATGGTCGGCTAGTTTACAATTCTAGTCTAATAAAGACTATGTCTATTATAGTGTTTAAGTTGTGGGCACTACATGGTCATATAAGTACACAAGTTTTGTCGCCAAGTGTCTCTTAAGTTATATTTTCCCATATCTTTGCTGAGTGTAACCCTATAAGCCTGTGATATTTCTTCACCCTAAAACTGACTTTACATTTTTATACAGATATATTTGTAACAGAATACTAGATAAACTCGTAGGTTAAAGTTTGCAAATATTTTACAATTTGTATTTTCTTTGTGCCAACAAACAGGTGTACCTACGTAGTAAGTAATTTGGTAATAGCTGTCTACATGTAAAATTCCAGTTATTTTATCATTTATTTTTTCTGTCTTTTGATAGAGAAAAGCAAGAAACAGTGCAACTAATGCTAACATCAGAAAGGCGAAAACTTGAAGACTTGCAGAATGATGCTATGTTAGATGCTTTGGTAAGAAGCCATGTGGCTCTTTGCCATTTCATAATAACATTCCATTAATACATAATATTTTGCCAACTTACACTTGAGTCTTACCTTTTATAATTATTTTTTCAGCTGGCAGACATAGCAACAAACAGAGAAAAGTTGGTATCAATCTCTGGAACCATGATGAACCTTCACAAAAGAGTTCAGTCTTTACAGGTAAAATTTCATAATAAGACATTAGAATAGACTTAGTTAATATAAATTGCACTTGTAGAAGACAAGGAATCAAACCCTGTGTCTTAAACTATCCGAGCGCACGCCTAGCCACTATGGGCTGGATAGCATAAGACACAGGCTTGACATAGTTGCTTTTTACAAGTACAATTTATATTATTAAATCTGTATAGTGACAAATACTAGTAAAAAAATATAATTATAAACTCAGTTAATTTCGAAGTCTCTCTCTCTCTCTTTTACCTTCTTATCCCCTATGATTCAGATTTTTTACACTGATGTATTTTTTTCTTTTTAACTCTTTTTTTTTTGCAGACTAGGGCAGCTAACATTGAAAAATTGGCAAAAAGTCGAGCGGTCGCTAGTAATCGCCCATCAACTAGTTAGTAATACTTTGCTTGTAGCTACTTCTTTTTGAGAATAAATTAAAATAATCTGAGCCTGTAGGGCGGTAAACTGCCTAACAAGGGACAAAACAATATATTATTCGGCATGTGACGATGCACAGCATCCTGTGAGATGCGTCTACTTCCGCCTAGCCTAATTTCCGTATCCTGCTGGATAAATAATTATTGTTTTAATTTGACTTACATCCGTGTCCGCCATTTTTAGTCACCTGGGGTCGAGTTATCTCGAAGTTTCCTCATAGCGTCGTTTGCTTTCGATCTAGCAACATCCTAAGCAGAAACTCTGCTCAAATCGAGAATTACATTCATACTTAGCGTATTATATTTGAAAAAGTTTTACCTTTAAAATGGATCGGCCGGCGGTTTTTCCCAGCCCTGGCTTTGCCTTAATTAAAGGTAAAACGAACACATAATAAGGTACGTGGTATTTTATTCAGCGTGAATACCCCTTTCTGACCACATGAATTTGAAATAAACTAAACAAACATTATCTTAGCTAAAACCGTGGATAAACACGCGGCGGCGTACGCTCATGTTAGTCTCCGAGGCCCGAATTTCGATATTCGGTCAAACCCATCTTGTGAATCATATTTACTGTATGTATTGCCTCGACTCCTAGGTACCGCAGTACCTTAAATTACAGATTTTTATAGCACGGGTAGCTAATTACTATGTTTTAGATGGAACATGCAATATTTCCATTTTATTTTTCACATACCCACGTATATTTACGTACTTCTTTCTAACTAGAACGTAATAACAGCGGCTTCTTCTGAATAACCGCTGAATCCTTTACCAGCCTGAACATACTTTATTGCTCAATCTAGCATGTTTTCAGTTCAAAACAACTAAAAGCAATGCGTTAACAATTCTTGCAATAATTTGCCACAATTTTCGAATTTCGAAAAAGCAATTTCAATTCTGTTATATCCAACTTTTAAAGGATATCCTAAATACATCTAAACAATGCATAATATTCCTAATGAAGGTTCATTACAGTACAGTGCACATTTGTCTCAAATTGTTAACTTTTATATCTATATCTATGCAGTGTAGCCTCGCCTCTGTCGAGCATTCATATGCAGTTGTCTACCGCACACTTGACTAAAGCGGCAATTTAAAAAACGATTTGAAGCTTGTAATCTAGGCACTGCACCAGTGTCTTTTATTAATGGTCGCGATATGACTAAGACCTAAGACTATAACACCTTCATTTAAGGTAGCATTCTTAAAAACAACAGCTTGGGGGACCGTATCCCAGTAAAACCACACTGCAAGCTCTTGGCAGTTGCGTGCATTAAATACCACCAAGTGCCGATTACTTCTTATAAAATAAAAATAAAACAAATAAATAAAATAAAATATGTTTATTTCGAGCCAGAGTTCATATTATATTAGTGGCAACAATGCAATGTAAGCTTAAAAATTCATTTAAATTAATAATTTTATTAGTTAATAGAAAAAGAAATTATTATAATACTTTTTACATAACAAAACACAAGACAACTCGAACAATCCATGGTCGAAGTCGATAAATGACACGGCCTTTATTGATTGTGATTACTACGGATCGCAAGAAATCAACAATTATTGAGAGGCCCTCGAAGCCTGACTTATTCTATCATTACTCAAACTACTCGTAGTCCTTTCGCTTAACGTAACGCAAGTGCTACGCAACTCATCACATCTGAGTATTCTTACGGTTGTTGGCCTCATACGTACAAGGGCCAGCGGCATCTACCTGTCAGACTGCGATCATCGTAATGGCAATGATTACAGAGCCACATCTGCAATTTATCTCAGTGCAGTTTAGGAGGCTGCTTCCGAGCGTATCGGACGCAGTGGCACCTTAGCATCAGGCTGCGTAAGCCAACCTAACACTTATAACAGTACAGGGATGCATCTGCCATTCACCTCCACGCCGATGCTTGTCTGTCACACCAACATCGTGCAATATTCAACTTTCCTGTCTACATTCAGTGCCGGTGCTTGCCTTACCCACTCAACGCAATAATCAATGGTCTTGCTCACATTAACATCACCTCCACGCCGATGCTTGTCTCACCAACATCGTACAGTATTCATCAGTCCTGCTTATATTCCGTGCCGGTGCTTGTCTCACCAACTCCGCACAATATTCAGTGGTCTTTGTCGCATTTATTTGTAGACATATCTAAGAATATCGAACTAATCCGCTAGGGACGCGACAGGCGTTCACTTTTATGCCGGTACTTGCCTAGCAACTCCGCGCAATAATTGAAAGTTCACCACACATTCTTCCGAACAATTTCATGCCGGTGATTGCCTCACCAATCCCGTATATCATTCAATAGCCCAGCACGTTTTCCTTTGATTGCTTAAATCAACTGACCAGTCGAATTACAGTACAGTAACACGGTCTGCCGTTTACATCTGTGCCGGTGCATGTCTCATCCACACCGTGCTATATTCAACAGCTCTAGTCTTCCTCAGAATGCATTCACAAGCAAGTCAATTTCTGATATAATCTCAAAAAAAAAAAAAAAACTAGCAGACGCGAATGAGCTGAACGCTTATCCCTGATATTGTGTCATATGGCGTTAAGTCCACCTTTTGTACAAACTTTGGTTGTGCAATATTTTCGGACTGACTGAAATTGTCTATCGCCCTCAGCCTACCTTTGCCATTTGCCCTTACCGTACCATGAATTTTCATACTAACTGAGCCCTTCAAAAGGCCCTCATAACTACTAATCGAAGCCTCGTTATGACCCGGAGCCGTAGATTCTTAATTCGGAAAAGATTCCCGAATACCTAGTTCAGAAAAGGTACTACTGTTTACTCTAAATACCAACTAAGAAAACGAAAGTAAAAATCATAGCATATTATTCGATACTATTGGGCTGGCAATTAGGTATACATAAAGTAAATGTCATATAGTCGAAATTGAGTACTCAAGGGACGTGCAACAAAATAACTTGAGAAGTGCGCAACCTCGAAATGCACGGGCATTACAATTGCTGTGTGTCATCAAAAGCCATAAACAAATACGAATGATTCAGATGAAATACATAACTTACCATTAAATTGAAAATTCTCCTTAAGTACACGAGAAAAGTATGAGCCTACCCCACAGCAAAAGCTCACTCTCTGACTGCTAATAGCACACAAACCCTCGCACAAAGGCCCAGTTAATCAGAATATTTACCCGAACTCGATATCTTGTTAAGGCGACAATGAAGCTGCTATCTAATGTCCCCCTGATTGAAATCAAAAGTGCACAAGCGTACGCACAATACACCAGTTCACTCTGTGTTTCTTCACTTCATAATCCAGTAAGACGACAGCAAGACGTGACCAGAGGTGTTTATACAATGATATAAATCTTTAACTCCAACCTCTGCGCTAGAATAATAGGTCATGTAAGGTTTAGTTAGAACACATCTTACGTTAATACTCTAAATTTTAAAAAGGGTGGGGGGGGGTGTAATTACAGCCACACCTGCGGTCAATAACTACACCTACAAACACTTTACTTTGTATTTCGGGACTACCACCTCCTGCAACGTGGTGAGGCATCTTTTCTCGCCCCCTTCATACAAACACAGTACACACGACCACAGGTCAAATCCGATTGGCCAGAACTCTACTGCAGGACAAGGCCCATTTGAAAGCCAAAGTTATGTAACCCATATAACTAAGTCCTGTAAAAAAGGTATACACCCAAACCCCTCATGAACTGAGAAAACAATTTTTAAAGTGTATCTTAAAACTTGACTAGAACTTGGTGGCAAACTTACTTTCCTCCATGTTTCGAAATTTACATTTATAAAGTCATTCATATTAAACCTCTATTGGCAAAAGGAAGATTTCAAATCTAAGCTTTAGGCATGTTTTAAAGCATCTGCTTAATCAGTCAGGGATCAAACGACTCTCGAGAGTCGCATAACAATGGAATTTCTATTGTGTCTCGTTCACACATACTTGACGAGTTAAATAACAAATCTTTACCTAATCAGCATGGCCTGGCCGACATTTTTCACTAATGCTTTACCTAATTGAAACATTTGATTCCTTATCATACTTCAATCTGGCATTTTTAAATTTAGCCTCAAAAGCTGGCAGGCTTACACATAACCTAAATATTCAATCAAATCGGATCAGTCTGATTTCAAAACCTCATGCTCAATATATCATTGTAATGTTTGTAATGTATCAAACAAGTTTGCCTTCATAATACAGACCAGACTGTTTGTTAAGCCTACCAATACGTAGGTAACAAAAATAATCCATCTTGCCCTTCCAGGTACTTTCCGTTCCCCACAAGGTTTCGGTCCCTCAAAATGCATATAATTTTCGAACCTGTACCACAATGAGACATCATTCATCATTAATATCTTAAAATAGTTATTTGTCTAGGCCATTAATCTAAGTTAATAATCACTTAACTTAGACATATTTCAAAACTAAAACATATCAATAAAAATAATTGATGGCGAAAGTTATCGCTCTTGCAACTTCATGTACTAGACAATTAAATGAAAGATGTCGTTATACGTTGCATATATTTTCAGCTAGATAACATTTATTATTGATTATTATTGATAAAGAAATAATTTAAATTATGTTAATAGTAGTCTGCCTTATCAACCTTTACGCATTAATACTTGGCAATAATAATGTGCTTACTACTGCACCCATTAATCACATCGTTTAGCGTTTTACAGATATCTTCAAAAGCTGCAATCATCAGTCTACCATACTCTTTATCACATAGCGTCGTTCAATAGTCACCAGGAGCTAATAAACACATCTCTCACAGGATGCTGTGCATCGTCACATGCCGAATAATAGTCCAAGTTTTACATAACAATAAAACTTGTATTATTAGCAGAGACGATGCACAGCATCCCATTAAGGCCTCCTGGCGAGACTTCTATGAGGAAACTTCGAGATAACTCGACCCCAGGTGACTAAAAATGGCGGACACGGATGTAAGTCAAATTAAAACAATAATTATTTATCCAGCAGGATACGGAAATTAGGCTAGGCGGAAGTAGACGCATCTCACAGGATGCTGTGCATCGTCTCTGCTAATAATACAAGTTTTATTGTTATGTAAAACTTGGACTATTTTCAACAAATCCACTCTGTCCATAAGTGTCCATCTCATAAAAAAATCATGTGCCCCTAGTTTTCAAATTGGATTCAGCTGTTTAGGTTAATGGGACTAACGGATATACTTTTGCATTTATAATATTTTATATGTATTTAATAAGGAGGCTTATTTTAAAATAATAAGTAATATTGAATTACTAACTCTCCTCTTTTCGGCCTTAGATAGGGTAGGTGCTAAAAAGAAGTTTGTACATATTTATTAAAATATTTTATTGCCTTAGCTATAATTTGTAAGTACATACTAATGAACAAGTTATAAATAAAAATAAAACGAGAAACCTTTTTAACAAATAAAAATGTTGACCAGCTCTAAAAAGTTTATACAAGGAAAATTAATATTGTTTGCAAAAATATATGATTCTATTGTTTTGACAAGTGAATTAAGTAATTGTTATTTTGTTGATTTCATACCTTGTAAGTACACAATTCTTACAAAAGATCTGTTATTATTTTCCTAGTAATAATAATAATTAACTTTGCATTCCATTATGAGCTTATAACCATTGAACTGCTATTACTAGCATATGGAACTGACATCGCGAACAAATTTTATGCCACATTAATTGACGCCACTTGTCATCAACGCATGCAAATGGTTTCATGTTTGTCATTCACATTGAATGAATACGTCACAATCTTATCGTCAAGTTTGCGACACATTTTTTGCTTGGCATATACGACGTAGTAATAGCAACTCCCTGCTTATAAATGATTTTTTAATACAACAATTACTGGGTACAATTACATGTTTTAGAGGCATTAATTAAATAAAATGTTACTTAAATCCTAAATCTGTGTAATATATGAACCTAAGACTAGTTAAACTTTTTTATTAGCTCTTAAGCCTAGATTTAAGTAATTTAAGTCACTACATTACGTCTTTGCTAGTTGGCACTTGAATTTTTAATAAACAAAATATTAAATGATGAATTCATTCAGCAAAATGGCTTAGTGATTTAGCAAGTACTTAATGATTCTAATTTTCTTTATTATATCTCAGATCTTTGTTGTAAATACATGGTTTTATTTGAATAGCAAAGACATCTACTCCTTTAAATGGCAGTTACAGATTCACAAATAATACAGTGTAAAAATACTGTACAATTAATTATAAATAAAGTTGAATGTGAAATAAAAGCGTTATACCAACTTCCTCTAACATACAATTTGTCATTATAAATAATGACTGTCATTAGTAAAAGTAAAAAAATAGTTTTTTTTACCTACACAGCTAAGTCTGTGGGAGATCGTATCTAAACTAAGAATTATAGAAAGGCCCCTTTCCAATACGATTTTTAATTGACTTTTTGATATCGATATGTAGTTGTATTACTACACTAGAGTTTTTGGCACTTCGGTAAAATTCATCTCTACTATCTTACCACAGAATAGGTAGAGAAGTATAGAAGGGTATATCAGGGTGTTAAGTTGTGACTTAAGATAAGACCATGATAATTGAATATATCTTGCGCTAAGTGCCGATCACAATGCTGATGACCTTCTAACCTTTTCATCTATTCTGCGACCCTTACTATTAAAATTTAATAAGTGTTATTGAATATTGTTTCAGTAGTTTACAGAATTTTATTGATAGTACTTAAAATCGTCGAGTTTGTGTTAGATATCTAATCAAATTTTAGTAATAGGTATGTTTTTTAACAAATTACGACATCGACAATTATTTTGAAATCATAATTTTCCAAATAAATACTTTTGGAACACATATTGTCTCGTAAGATATGTGAATATGTGCGACTCAGACATCTATGAACAGCATTCTGCTATAAAATTAAGAGATGCACGTGTCTTTACGACGTGCAGTGGTAGACGGGTAGGTACCTAAATCAGAAACTAGGCGCTGAAATCTGGCACAACTTTAGTGTTATGATAATAAGTACACTTCTTCATTTATTTCTATGGCTTTTTTTTTTAATTTAGTATGGGTTTGCTCTTGACTCCAGACCAAGCCAAGTGCGACGAAGAAGGAGTCGAAGATGGAACGAGCTCGCCCAGAAGAAGCCTGTTCACTCTAACTTTGAATAGATTATGTACGTTAATAGCCACAATGAAGTCAATTTAAAAAAAAAGACGTCACTATCCGAAATCCCTAGTCACATTCAGCAATACTATGCCCCTGTTCGTGTGTAAGACCTTCGTATGCACACACAAGGGTGTTATTAGATGGGCTCTATGTTATTTCTTCTTGTACGACTCAGTGACGTCACTCAGGACGGTCACAACGAACGATTCGATGTCAGATTCGTTTTCGCCTCGAGCTATCTTGAAGTAGCCGTTCTCACCCCACCAGGTACCCCAGCTGTTGGCTACCACCTGGAAAAGAAAATATGCTATTTAAAAAGGAGTAGATGACGTAAGTAGAATACTAGACAACATTCATGTTATTCACTACTTTTTGGAACAAACGGCATTCAGATGTGCTGGGGTTCTTAGTACTGGAAAGTTTCTAATTGTAATACTTTGGTTGTTTGATTGTTGCTGTGCCTTTATAAATAAAATAAAACAATAGACGAGCCACGATGGTAAACGTTGGCTCTTGGTCGCCAACTATAGCCTTCTATCTAAGCCAGCTACTTGGCGGTATGTTGGCTTAATTGGTTTAGTTGGCGCCAACATTGGCAGGCCATCCGAATAGTGCCGGTTTTTAGTGCACACATCAAAGGATCTTGGCGCGCTCCGCAAACAGCGTTCACACGTTGGTGTCTAGTTCAGTTCACAGTTGACACTGACCTTCTGACTTTTTGCAAAATTATTATCAGCTTGTATATCAATAATAACTAATAACACATATATGTACCCCCGTTCTATTCCGATGAATAGTCACCATCCACCACCTTCTATTGCGCCATTTCTTGGCTCACATTTCTTTTTAATCACTCTACTTTGGTGCACATGTACGTAATAATTAAACGCACTGTATAAATCAATTGCCGCGGCTGCAAGAACTTCTATGTCCATCCTTGAAGCGCCAATGCAGAATGATCAGTAAGCCAATGTGTGAACAGGAATCTTGGTTTCCATCATTTTTGCCCAAAACATTGGCCCAACACCTTGGCCCCATGTGTACAGCCGGCTTAACAATGTTGCGCCAAAGTCTAGCATGGATCTAATGCCGCAATGGATCATACTTATTTTCATTGTTTGTCGTGATAACTTTATGCTGCTATGGAAGCTATAAATTATCTAAAGGTCTTATCTTATTCCTTACCCAGTACTTCTCGCCCCGCTCCTCGCCCCACCCAACAATCCTGACGCTGTGGAAGCCCTTCATCTCGTTGTTTCCGAGTCTCGAGCGGCGGTAGATGCCGTCCCTGTAGTGGAAGAAGTCTTGGTGGACCGTCATGATAGCTGCAAGAGAAAACATGGTTAAAACATAGGTGGAGTAAGAGTGGAACTCTACCCGCATCTGTGTTTCCATCGATCTATAACCCTGTTATTTTCAAAAAAAGAGTGAACAGGCTTCTTCTGGGTGAGCTCGCTTCATCTTCGCCCCTGTCTATGCCTTTAAGATAGTCTAGAGACAAGAGCAAACCTATATCATATAAAAAAGTTATTTATTATGGTGGTGGTAGCTAGGAGGCGTCAGCGTTAAGTTTAAAAACTTAAATTTGACTACGCGGACCTATGTGCAGCGTTTCATAATACGATTTCATACACGAAATCATAAGAATCGGCTGATTCGATACCAACTAAGATTTAGCTATCACCAGTGTTCAAAATGTTACAAAAATTATGCTCGTCGCTGTTTTAACTCTACAAAACTAAGGAGTCTTCTGCTGGTTAAAGGCCTCCTACAAGGATATAATATGCTCAGTCTACTACAGTATTTACTGCTGCCGGAGAGATGATACTACAACAGCACTCTTTATTGCGCACCAGTATAGTTACTTTACACAGCAAATATATAACAAAATCATATGTTGCTGCGCTTTGTTGTACAGTGGTCGCATGCGTTGACGTATCTCTCGGAGGAAAGGGTCCCATATTATCTATCTAATTGCGAGAATTATCAGTGGTAGTTTACTTACCATGGACAGGGCCGGACTGCATTATGTCGTACATAATATCCCTTTCCTTCTGAAGGCGGCCAGGGGGGCCGACCTTGTATCTCGACGTCCGCTGGGGCACCGGGGGCACACATCCATCCTCGCGCAGGGTGCTTCGCCTCCTCAGCTTGCAGGCGGAGGCTTTGGCCTCGTAGGGGTAGCATTGCTCGTCGACCAGGCTGTGTGAAAGAAAGTTAAAGTTAGGTTTCATTATGGTGATCACTAAAAGTAGGCCTTGGGTCTGTTAGGTCTAAGTACTTAACTGTTTCAAAGAAACATACCCAAAGTTCTTACCAGGTGACGTCAATATGTCATCCCCTGTATCCATGCTGCTGGTTCCTGCTGCACGACAGCAGTGACTAGGGAGCCAACACCAGCTCGTAAACTGGCTTAAGAAAAATAAAGAAAAAGAAGAACAACATACCCTTAGTTCTTAGCGAAATTCCAGGGAACGTCGATGTGTCCTCAATGATGCAGGGGCATCCTTGCTGCTGCTTCCTGCTGCAGGATAGCAGTGACTGGGAGCCAGCACCAGCTCATACACTGGTGTTAGTAAAATAAAGAAGAACAACGTAACCAAAGTTCTTTGTGAAGTACAACGCGACGTCGAAGTGTCCACCCCTGTATCCTTGCTGCTGCTGGGGAGCCAGCACCAGCTCATACACTGGTTTTAGAAAAATAAAGAAGAAGAAGAACATACCCAAAGTTCTTAGCGAAGTTCCAGGCGACGTCAATGTGTCCTCCCCTGCATCCTTGCTGCTGCTTCCTGCTGCACGACAGCAGTGACTGGGGCGCCAGCACCAGCTTCTCAGCTCCGTTGGACTGGATGGCATACCTGGCAAATAATTAAATAAATATAAATATGCGCCATACAATACACAAATTGTCTAGTTTCGAAGTAAGGAATTTTCTTCCATGTGTTACAAAATACCAGACAACGATCATGACAGCACGTCCCTGTCTTTCATAAATACTTACTTAAATACATATAACTTCCATGACTTAGGTAGGTTCAAATGTTCGTGCTCATGACAAACAACTTTTTACAAACAACAAGATCTGTTATGTATATTTTACCTATAACTTGCAATAAATAAATTGATTGATTGATTGATTGAAAACACTTGCCCTATGCGAGATTCGAACCCGCGACCGCTGGCTCAGTAATCAGGTAGTAGTATCTTAGCAGTACCAATATGTACGGTAGAGGTCTATGGCACCTCAACTTTTTCGCTTGCACACACAACACAAAGTCGGGCGTTACTTCAAACAAAAGACGACTTGAAGTGCAAGCAATATTGGCGCTAAAGATGGTTATGCGGCAGTGACCTCGATAGTACGATTTTCATTCTATTTAATGTACCATATTTATTTTTGTGATACAATCATAATTTTTACCCAAAAAAATTACTTCGTTGTATTAATATACCATACCGTTATTTTGTTCGTTGAATCGACAGAAATCTTAACCATATTGCTACCCGCTTCAGTAGTTTCAAATTACACGAACAAAAGTCGACAAACAGTTCATTATGAAAAGGCACTAGTCTTTGCTTAAGACGAAAACTCTCAAGACTTCGGAGCGTTTATTTTTAGACTAACAAGGCAAGAAAGACATTCCTCATACTTAAGGAGGCTCATGTTACGCTCAAGTTGTACAATGTTTGTGGTTTTGCAGTGGCTCGTGTTTCTAGATATTATTTTTTGTTTTTTGTAAAGTTATCCCTGAACCCTGTTTATCTGAATTTATAGCTCTTTTTACATTTAATCTAATCGAATCTTTCTTTTTAAATTTGTTGGCTCTATTGACTGCATTTTGCGGTATATTTCTCTAGGCAATTTATTTGATTACTTTTTATGTATTTGATTGTTGATTACAAACGTCACGGTCTCTCGCGAGCCAACATCTCTTGCACCTCGCGTCGTGTTAAAAATGAGAGACTGTCTGTATCTAGGTAAATAGTTGCCTACGTGGTTTTCCAAACATTTATATGCATTCTGTCCATCCATTTACGGTCCTTACCATTACTCCAGCTTGCGTAAGAACATCATTAAACCTCTAAGTCTGAACAATTCGTGTTTTTCAGTCATTCAAATGTCTGATCGAGTCGAGATGCGTTATCAGTTTCAGCTTAGAGAAATCGCTCTCCTGTTCTAAAGATATCCATGGTTACATCTGTACCACTGGAATTTTAAGGTCCTCACCTATCAGAAGTGACAGTAGCAATGACCACAGCCCAGTCGGATCCGCACCAGCCCTGGTCGACCACCGGCGAGATGTACTCAGGCCACGCCTCTCTGGCATCGAAGTGTGACGGGTAGTATGTCTCCTTGTCGTGTCTGATCGGGCCTAGTCGGCGCGTCTCGGGTGAGAGGGGGAGGGTACCTGGAAGAAGAAGGGAATAGATTAGAAACCTAGTGAACAGGTAAAAAGGTGGAAAGACATAGGCCAAAGAAATAAAATATAAACACACCCCATCTTTCACGGAAGTGTTCAATGGAAATTAGAAAAACACACACTGAAAAATCGCGATCACTATCACTCCAAAATTAAAACCATTGGTACATCCTACTCAGTTCGCGCATTATGAGGTACCTACTGAAAAATGAAAGGAAAAGGTGGGGCTTCTCTGAGGACGACACGTGCGAGTGTGGCGCCTTACAATCTATGCCACACGCACGCAAGAGGACCTCTACAACGCCAACCAGAAGGCCATTGATGTTGCCACTTTTTGGGCGCAGAAAGTTTAATTGCCATTGACTCGAAAAGAAGAAGAAGAAGACTGAAAAATGCAATTGTGATTTGAGAATATCTAGCTAGATACGAGATTGCAACCATGTAGGTACCTTATTATTTATGAGCTTACCAACTATTCTAAGCTTAGTGGCCATGAAAGTTTAAGACTTTAACCTATCTTTCCATCCATCAAGGCAAAACTCTGAAGCAAAACACTTTAATGATGGTGTGGTTTTGAAGTTCTGACTATTCTAGAACTACCTATATCACTATTTATTTGACAAATTCTAATAAACGGGAGTGTATTGTGTGGATCAAAAAGTAGACGAAATAGAAAGCTCTTTACAAAATTCTGACGCATTCAGTTAGGTACAATAAGCGATTATTCTATCCTCTAATGTAAGCATCAAATCTATTGACATGCAAGTAGAAACCAGGAATGTGATATTGACCCCTTTTAAAATGATATTGCATAACAATGCTTATTAAAATTCTCCATGCGAAACGTCCATGACAAGATCGCTCCATACAAATTCAACATGCGCCTGCGACTAATCTGTAGTCACACGATCTATCCAATCTAGATCAAATTAACAAGTTTAAGGAACACTCGATTTGCAACTTAATGTAATTTGTTATAGAGGTGGTGAAAAATAAATCCTTTGACTTTCACTTGTAAACACGGGTATCTAATCTACTTTCTCCGTGACTGAACAATACTGACAGATATCAGATAGATAAGTACGTATCTTGTTTATTTTCAGCCATCGATCAATAATATAATAATAGGTGCTAAGATAAAAGTTCCAATCAAAAATGTTAAAGAATGTCTAAAGTGTGAATCATTCAGGCAACTTTGCAGCAGTTTTGTACCTAATTATTGATACTAATACCAGACACCAGCAAGATGGGGTATCATCATCAAAACCAGAGATCCTATTCTTGCGATAAGTATATTTTCGATTCTCATTGGCCCTCTCAAAAGCAATAAAGCCTGCATCTAAATGTGAGCGAGAAATATGACTATAAATACGACTTGAATAGAGCGCCTGAGGATTCTGCATATTGTACCAACTAATATTTAACAATTGAGAATTGAAAAGAGTTTTTTTTATCATACATATTCAGCGACAGATTACACAGGTACCTCCCTGTTTATCCACTTTCAAGGTGCTCACGACTTCATATTTTCATATTATTCAAAACAAACACCTGACGTTTATGATTCGATGCATATCAGCAGTGCCATTACATTGTAGTCATTTTAATCCTTAGGGCGTGTTTACATTTCAGCAACGAAGGGTTTTACATTCGACGATTATTGTGTAAGAATAAAAATACTAAAATGAACCTAGGTCTCAGCCTCTCAGGTTCAAAACTACGTATGTATTTCAAACTTTTTTTGCTGAGTCCAAGATCTACTATTTAAAAATAAGTCGGGTTTTCCTTCCTGACGCTATAACTCTAGAATGCACAAACCGATTTCCACGGTTTTGCATTCGTTGGAAAGGTCTCAGGCTCCGTGGGGTTATTGGCAAAGAAATTTCCCATAAAACGGGGCCGGGGCGGGACGGGGCTGAGGGCGAAACGAAGTTCGCTGGGTCCGCTAGTAAGATATAAATAACTATCTTTCTCCTGAGACTCCCTAGTCTAGTTTTCACTGGATGGGATTTTCAATTAGATCAAGCTTTTGGTTACAGCATGGATGTAACATGCTTTCGATAACTCACTATATTGAAGACTTTATGTAGTATAGCTCGAGTATTTAAACTACCACCAGTGTAAATACCCAAATAACCATATCTGTCGTGATTTCTGTCACATTTCTCGTCAGACACGACTGCGACCTTTGGATTGCAAGACTCCAAATTCGTAGTAAATTCTAATCTGGACCAACTCCGGTCACGACTGTCATTTATTTTATTTAAATCAGATTGCGCATGTAATTGAAACGTTAACAAGTTGGTATTGTTATATTTTTTGCATTGATAACAGTCATTGATAATAAGCATGGTCTGGTGAAGATTCTTATTTCATGTTCGGTTTACATTTAATATTTCTGATTCCGTTTAATGTGCACTGTAGTCTTAATGAAATTTAGGAAGTATCCCAAGAGTAACTATGTTTAATTTTTGTATTGAAATGCTCTCTCTTCCATGGAATATCTGCTATTAGCTTGTTCAAGGCTCCTGATTTTTTTTTTCTTGTTTTAATAACACGCTCTGTCTGTCTATATCTAGAATTTTATTCTTGCTTAGGGGAAGGCTAGGATCGGCGGTTCTCAGACATAACCATTATGGGATATTCAGCAGTGGACGTCCTTTGTATGATAATGATGATGATCTTCACATTCTTACGACACTGAAGCTGTTGGTTGTAAATATCGTTTAGGAAGTGTCTTGTAGAACCATAATAGTATGTGTGGTAGGGTTTATATTGGGACGTGTAATAGTGCCCCCAGTGGGTCTATTTGCAAAAATAAATGACTTTTATGACTTTTTATACGGCTTATAAAAGCATCTAAAAGATAATGCCTGAAGGCACGGGCTTACTACGGAGGCTACTTACCCAGCTTATAAACCAGGGCATCCTTCAGCTTCTTCCCGTAGAACTCTGTGTAGTTGGTAGCCCTCCAGCTGGCGCCAGGTCTGTTGACGCCCTGCACCACGTCTCCGCTCATGAGACACACGTCTCTATCGCAGTCCCACTCGGCTTTGTTTGGCCCTCGGAGAATGCAGCGGCTGTAGGAGAAAAATGGGGTTAAATTCTACCTTCCAAACTTCTGGGGTTAAATTTACCAAACGACATCTTGAACTCGTAGAGCTTGCAATTTTTACCTCGATGGCCAATTATTAAACCTTGGAAATGAGTAACACGTCTGTTGCGTTCCAAATCTATATTTCAACTGTCACACAAGTGCAAAGCATACCTTACAATATTTCCCTACCCTACTAACTTATTACTTTAAATACACTACATTAACAAAGGGTTAAAGGCATATTACGGTGGCTGCTTTAATCGTAACACCATTAACGTTAACTTTGTTAAATTACGAAGCTGTCATCACGGTGCTGATATAGTTGAAGATACAATGTCATGATACTTATAAGAATAAAGTAAAAAAAAACGGACTTAGCATAGATACAAACTTGTAACAATACACAAGTCTACTCTATTGTGTCTCTACATTCATAGTTAGTTTGATGCAACACTGACATTACTGGAGAGAGATCACGTGCAAGACCAACGGCTTTTATATAGAGGTATAGTAACTTCTTAAGGTACAGGGTTACGAACACCGTCACTTCCTAATTTCGTGCTGTGAATAATCTGTTGTTTCTATACAACAATCCTCAGAAATTTTATCTATCCTGGACCCGAACAAACTCCCTTCTGAATCACCAAGACGCTCATTCTTAATTACATATTGAACAGTATGAGCTGAAAACCAAGTATTTCCTACTAAACCCTTGAGTTTAAAAGGCGGTGCATTTATCGAAGGCGGTGCATCGCTTTGTAAATTGTTAGTTATCCGCGCTCGAGTAATTTTATGGTTACTCATCACCATAAACTGTGCATTATAGTCTTCAACCAACAAATCATTAGTCTTGTCGTATAGCATACATTGCCTTGAATCTCGCATCTCAAAGTGAGCCGACACATCATGACAAATTATTCCCATTGTTTTTAATAAATGTCATAAGTGTTTAAGATAAGGTCAGATCTGATTGACGGCTCAAAGGGCTGAGTGAGGCTGTATGGAAACATCTAGTTGTTGTTATTTCAATGCAGTCGAGTTCAAAATCGAACTGTTTTAAAATGACTAAGGTTTGTTGATGATGATGTATGCTACGCGGGTGCTAATCTCTGGGGGCGTTTGTTTGGTCAAAGTCTCCTTATAAAGTGCTGATTGGTAACATCTTGAATAATTGAGGTTGGTTAGATGTTGGCATAAACATAGAGGTATGTGATAAATCTTGGAAATAATCACAAACATGGAGGAAGCCGATATATCTCGGAAATAATTCGTATTGTAAATAAATACGCGTTTGTTTGTTATTAAGATAAAATAGTTGAACCAATTTCAATTTATTTTAACATAGGCACGTCTCACAGAAAATATTAATAGTACTTAGGTACTCCCTGTGCAATATGTCTGAATAAGTTCCCATTAGCATTATCTGACTACTACTTCATACAAAATAAGGATCAATATTTGAATTATTATTAATTATTCGTTGGTTAGCGCTTATTAGGTCGTAAAATAGGTGATATAAATTGCACTTGTAAAAAGCAACCGTGACTCTGACAGACGAGGAATAGAACCCGTGTCTTACGCTATCCGGGCGTATGCCTAGTTTTTATAGTGACAAAACACTACAAAAACAAACATTTTCCGTAAAATAGGTCTTTAGAGATAAATTATGTTGGACATAGGATAATTTTAATCCTTTATAATTCACCAGACGTGCCAAATACGTTTGGGTCGGTTATTTAGTTTTTTTGCGTCTAGATTTCCAAAGGCACCTTCTCCTTTTTTCACAAAAATAAAATAATTGCCGTCTTCTTTAATTCAATTGCGGTTATGCTCTAATGCTTTTTTATAATTGTTAAAGCTTTGAACAAAAACTTCACTAGAAAGAGTGGCAAACAGGTGGGTTCTGCAGTATAAATTATTGGCAGTCCCCAAGCTTTAAGTTAAATATCGTTAAGACGTTTTCCAATCTTATTCGGTTATAGAGAATTCACTGATCAAACTGATTGAGATAATTGCAGAATCTCCTCTTAGGGCTAACGCAGATAAAGTTGTTATATGTATCTCTGGATACCTAATAATAATATTCTTCTACAGATGTTCTGTAATGACGGCCATTCTCTTATCAGAGATAGGCCTGGAGCTCTATTTTTGAATCACTCACAATAAATCATGAATGAATTATAAGTCGAGGAAAAGAACTCGTTTTCGAACGAAAATCACTCGTAATATTGAAGCGAGTGATTCAAAGATAGGCCCCAGGTACGAAATACACAAGTGCCCTCTCTTTTTCATCACTTTTATTAATTTGGTGAGACGGCTTCCTGACTTCGAGCTGTTTTCGAGTATTTTCAAGACAGAAAAACATATACAAATAAACAATGAAAAGCTACAAATGATATAAATAAACGTATGTAAGTCAATAATGTTTAGTATTTTCAGACTAAAGAATCCTAATAACAGATGCAGTTACATTAAAATGCGGAACGCAGCAGCTTCATAATTCTTTAATTGGCCAATTATTGTAATGCAACTGTCGATGATGAATGCGTAGAATTCTAGACTATTAAACCTAAGTATTAATTAATTCTGTCTAGATAACCTACCGAATAAATCATTCATAAAATTCTTTAGTGTATATTTTTAATAAATTAACATACCTGCTTACCCATAATTTTTGCGTCAAACGTATTTTAGATACAACAAAATTACATCATCTCTGAAACTGTGTTTGTGAATAAAGAGGCAAAAAATTATGAAATCTGTAATCAAAAGAACCTTCTAATTAAAGCCATTAAACTTATTGAATAGACAAATAAGAAGTTATAAAGGAACAGATCTTTATTTAGGCGTGCTATAAAGTTTACTCATTCTCTTATCTATCAGGATTTACCTAATGCAGAAGATATTATCATCAAAGGTTTTTAATAGAGTAATTATTTCTCGGTGGCGCAGCGGTGAGAGGGTCGCATTTTTAAAGCGACGGCTGCGCCGGAGGTCCCGGGTTCAATTCCCGGGTCGGGCCAAAAAATATGTATCTGGATTTTTCTGTTCAGAAATTCTCAGGGTAGCCCGGAGTTTGGAAGTTGGCGGTGTTTCCCCGTGTCTCGGAAAGCACGTTAAGCCGTTGGTCCTGCGCCTGATCTCTCTCCGGTTGTGTCAGATTGCTGTCCCATCGGGCTATGAGAGTGAAAGGAATAGAGAGTGCACCTGTGTTTGCGCACACACTTGTGCACTATAATATGTCCCGCGCAGTCGGTTAGTCTTTGTGACTGGCCACCGTAGTCGAAATCGGTTAGGGGGACTATTATTATTTCTATAGGTGTGACCGTTAATACCATCAATATCAATCAAGCATCAATCAATCAAAGCTATCAAACTTAATCACTATGCATATTAGCACCATCAGTATTCACTGTGCGCCTGCGCGTAAGGGCCCTGCAATTATATTAGACGCGCTACTTATTTTAATTTGTGGGCTGAATTCATTTCCAATGGTCCATAAATCAATTAATCTATCCATGTAAAGTCTGTAGGCTTGCAGGAGGTAGCTGCAATTAATTAACAGGTTCAAAAAGTTTGCTACTTCTCGCCAGTAGTTGAGTCCGTTTTTCTTTGAATGGCGAATATTGTAAACAATATTTGGTATATTCTATAATGCACTTATAAGCTGTAGGTACAGAAAATACATGAAGTCACAATGTGAACAAAGGTGGGCTTTTCCCTAAAAGAGATCTCTTCCAGCCAACCCGTAGGTGTTGGAAATGTAGTTTTATATAACTTTCAATAAAATATTATCATGAGTGAATAAATTTACTAAACTAGGTATTCAATTTAAAACTCGGTTAGTGTTTATTGTATTTTTTTAATAATCATTTCGTTAAAGGAATGTTAAGATTGTTCACAATATTCGCCAAGCAAAGAAAATGAGACTGACTTCAAATCATTTGCAATTTGTTCATCAAAATCGGTTCGGACACAACTTTAAAACTATCTCATATAAAATATTAAAAACAACTTGAATACGGAGTGGTCTCGTTATGATGACATCCATTAATTTCAAATTGGACCCGACTCAAACTAAGAGAGTGGGCAGATCCTCTAACAATAACAAATGACGATCACGTTAACAATGACCAACATTCCTGATTATCAGTTTGTTTCCGCACACTGCACATAGTGTCATTAATAAGCATTGAGATGTCGTTAACACCTACGCTATGCAAATGTTATCTAATTCGTCTCAAGGAGTTTCCTTGCAAAGGTCGTTGGACTTGGTCAGTGCATAGTCAGGCGCATAAATTGGTACATAGTATCATGGTAGATCAATAGAGAGGTTTCGCACCTCCCCGATCCGGTCCGAGTTCGTGATATACCTACAGTGCAATTTTTTGGCATATTAGTAGATTTGATCAGCTTGATTCCCGGGGAAACATAGCATAATTTTCAAATCTTTGAATGCAAGCTCTGCTTTTGAACGGATTAGCAAAATCGTATCGAGATTTCGTTTTATCCACCGGCATTGCTTATAACATCTCTTTAATTATAAAGGAACATGATAAAAAGCACTGATTGTACTTCTGTTTGTGTTCCACTTATGAAATAAATAAATAAAAGAGTTAAGGGACTTAAATCCTCCCAATCCGATGATTTACGTTTTAGATTCGAGAATATCTAGTTACAAAAACAATATTCCAAAGAGTGTGTACACCAAATTATAACAAAGTACAAAATTCAAATATTCGAATGCCTTAATAAGCACCATTATCTAGTACCAGTAGTTTTCAGACGCTCAGCAAAATATTAAATTGGACCTTTGCTCCTTCAGTCAAAACAATGTCGTTGGGCATTCCGCTGAAACTAACGATATAAAATCTTTATCAGCAGGCGACTCGAGTTTCAAAGAATTAGTGTAATGCCCGGACCAAAGTCCGCTTTTTATTACCTTGGTACAGTCCACGGTGTTAAATGAATACTTATTCACTGCTATTATATTATGATATTTTCAAACATACGAGTTATCTTTATTTGATAACAAAAATAGAGAAATTATGTTTTTTTTAATTAAGTATTGTGCCTCTGTGTGATCATATCTAGTGTGTCGGTAAGTATTTTCTGTCAGCGCTGTAATAATCAGGCAGAACTATACTAAAGATCTACTTAGTTAAATTGCGTTCATTTCTAATCCTGCGGAATATGTGGGCCCTTAAGGTCTCTCTAATTGATTTAAGAGGCGCGCTCTTGTCAGCGGGGTAATCGCTATATTTTCTCCATGACATTGAATTTCTCCTCCACTCTAATTCTCTCCAAGTAAGAAAGCTAGTCATAAACCTCACGTCTGGAGCAGAGACAGAAAGAGGTTAGAAGCGTTTGAGATGTGGTGTTGGAGGAGGATGGAAAGAATCAGTTGGACAGAAAAGAAAACAAACGAAGCACAGAGAAGAAAACCGGTCATGTTATTAATTTGCACTGTTTCAACATTACTTATCCAGAAAAGGTAAAAGAACCCATACTTAGGGCTATTTTAGTTACGAATTAGCTTCACATTATTACGCGGCTGAGTGTAGCAATTGGCAACATAACACTAACTAAATATTTGCACAAAACCGCCACATTTAAGGCTACTGTAGCAAACAGTTAGCAGACTAATAAAAAAGTTATTACAAAGACAACATTAAAACGCTACTTTTTGCACGAGAATAAGCTTCTGAAGTCATAAAAGTGGTTTTTCGACTAATTTTTGTGGGTAGTCTTAATACATTGATGGGGTCTTTGACCACTTGAAAAACTAAGTTAACTTAATTAAGTGCTTCTTTTTAGTTTTTTTGACGTTTAGACCTGTATATTTTGATTTAATTCTGTAGGTATACTTAAGTATATTTTACTTTATCTCATCATTTGGACGACGCGTTGGTGTATTGGTTAGCGCTCCTGACTATTACGCCGGCCGTCGCGGGTTCGAATCCCGCAATGGGCAAATGTTTGTGTGATGAGGCCGAAAATTTGTACATAAGTCATGGATGTTATGTAAGTATTTATGGGAGACGCCCCCGTCATAATCGTCGTCTGGTACTTCGTAACACAAGGAAGAAAATTCCTTACCACGAAACCAGACAATTGGTTGCTGTCTGGCGCATATATATTTATTTATTAGGAATGCTTAATGCTTACCGTCTGTATGTTGTATCAAGCTTAGTTTGTCTTTATTCCTTTTGATATTTAAAGTCTCTTATTATAAACATGGTCTTATTTAACTTTTATTGCATTATTTATTAATGTATTTCAATTATTAACAGTTGAGACTCTTAATCAAATATGTAGCCAACATAGCAAGCCTAATAGGAGTGGCGCCAAAAAAATTACGGATTTGATAATAGTAGGTACTCGTTACTAGGTTTTCATACGTCACAGGCTTATTGAGTCTGTTCCAATTTACAAGCGCGAATGCGAGCAAGCATCATTAAATTTCTCATTCAAACTTTGATTCCTATTTTTAATCCTACGGATAGATAGAGCCTTTAGTTAGCTATAAGATACTCTGAAATCACCCCGTAACATATGTTATTATTTCTACTAACTGACTTGAACTATCTCGGTCTTCTAAGTTAAAATATATCATTATAAGTAGTTCAGCCGTTTTAGCGTGATACTAGGACGTACTTTCTTCCACATTTTCATTCGCTCTTAATTCTGAACTGTCGTTTGTGTCGATTTACTTAGTATTTTAAATATGAAATAAGATCTAGATCTAAGTTCCAATGCATAATTAATTCTGTTAATTTTTATCACCTGTTTATAAGCCACCTTGAAAAAGCCTTCTAAATTATACAAAAAAGATATCTAGTTTTGGAAGTAGGATAGTAGGAGTGCCTTTGTCTATTTTTTTTCAGTTTTCTCAAGGATCTTGGGTCAAGATCGTCAAGTCGTTGAAATATTCATGTCTTAATATTATTATCAGCCCGATCGAGTTACACCGGTTGATAAGATTTTACCTGACAGTGGCCATCTGCATAACCTATGTTTAAATTAAGACTAAGGGCGCATTCGCACATAGACTACCTATACTAAGTGAATAGTGGCCCATGCTGAGCAGTTTTACTCGTATTATCTACCTCTACAAATATTGGATTTACCAATATTACTTTTCTAACTATTTTTCTCCGGACTCAAATTACTAAACTCTTTACTTACAAAATTTCCTTAAAATCGGTTCAGTAATAGCAGCGTGAAGAGTTAACAGATTATAATTATATTAAAGACTTACGCATTTATAATTTTCGTATTACACCACTTATCAGTATCCGAAACATGTTCAATTCGTGGTTTTATAGTATTAAATAATATATTTTAAAATCCGTATCAATACAAAAGCGTCCTACGACTACTGAGATGGGTAAACCGGATCAAATTCACATTCAGAATAGCGTATCGGATACGGATAGGAATTTTTAGGATAAATTATTATGAAATTTATAAAACTGACATTTATTATTAATATTATTAGATTTTCACATGCTATGTTTTATGGCGAAATATGCTGGAACTTAATTTTATTGCAATTGTAACCTTATTGTACCATATTTCAATGTGAATAAATGAATCTGAATCTGAATCTGAATCTGGATTGAGTGTGAAACCGACCTAAGACGAGATGATCATAAAATGATTCTATGTCCAACAAGATTTCTGTGTGCATCTTGTAGCAATTAGATACAGTTGTCCGTTATCTTTACTTATGTTATCAATTAAATTAATGATTCGGCCCCTTCAGGGCACATTTGTTTTTATTTTTTTCACTGTATATTGACGTTCGTAAGTGTCATTTCATGACAATTGAAATAAAGATTTTGAATTTTAATTTTAAAAAAATAACTCTATTAGTTACGTTGACCTTGAACAAATAAAGCGTAGTACCTAATAACAAAAACAAAGTTAATTTAGTACGCAAGTTTAGTAACAATAGAAAATCCCTTTCAATCAACAACCCAGGCTACGAATACAACATTTAAAAAAAAAAAATAAATCAACAACCACGCAACGATAAGTCATCAAAAAAGGCGCGGAACTTTCAACCGTCAGACTATGTAGTACTATTATATTCTGTGGTCAGACTTTGACTAATACTTAGTGCAGTCAGCAGCAGTGTTTCGAATTTCGAATTCGGGTTGTTCTAAGACGATTCCACATTTAACACTACTTATCTATCAGGGAATGGACATTAAGAAAGAAATAAAAATATTTTAATTACTCGCCTAACACTTGCTGCAGTGTCATCAATACTCGTCGATATTTGAACACTACAGATAACTGTCAGCTAAATCCGGCTGTGTAAACAAAAGATTGTTGGTAAATAACGTCGTGAGAGATTAATAAAAACTACTATTACTATCTGATACCGATAAGGCCTCAAATAAATTAGCTACAATGTTAAATGTATCTTAATTTTATTTGATATCAATAACAATCTATCATCTGATACTCGACGAAGTTCCGTTTCAAATGTAAATAAACAAACCGTTTCATTGAAGTTCACCTCGAACATCCTTCAACAAATACTTATTAATTAGAATTTATCATTTTATTTACATAAAACGACTTTGGTTATAAAGTTGATTCACGCAGCCTACGCGTTAAATTTGCACTTGATAAAAGCAACTGTGACAAACAAAGAATCGAACCCTGTGTCTTGCGTTATCCGGGCTCATGCCTATACAACTCGGCTATATTTCGCAAGCGCTTTCTTTAACGCGTAGGTAAGCTGCGTCATAATTAGGTTGTATAGTGACAAAACACTAATCAAAATATAATTATCAGTTTAATGTTATTTAAGCAACTTAGAATATAATTAGCTAATTGTTATAAACAAATTCAAAACTTTTTAAGACGCTTTATTTATACAGACAAACGATTTCACAATAAATTGTGACTTTGACAAAGAAACTTTTCTTGTGCATTAGGACTACGAAGGCACACTATTCAATAAAAAGAGATCACAAAATAGTACGTGTATTTTACTAGCATAACAGTGAGTAAATCGCGTCATGTGTTAATTTATGCTGTTGACTGTAAAAACTAGAATTCCATTCCAACTTCAAAAGAATGCCACTACTAATAGCCTTCGTTCGTGTATTTCATTACGGCATTAACGTTGATCGCAATTCGCAACTGATCAATATGAGATCATCCTTTAGTTGGACAATTCCTGCAATTGATGCTAATCTTTAACATGTGATCAGCTGATCGAATGGCTGAAAGCATGGTCTGAAATTGCTGGCTGAATTGACTCAATGTCAAGGCCACCAATTAAAAATCACAAAGGCGTCTGCCATTTTGATGTTACTGGCCAGCAAAAAATCTCAGTAGTATTTTTTTAGGGTTCCGTAGCCGAATGGCAAAAAACGGAACCCTTATAGTTTCGTCAAGTCTGTCTGTCTGTCTGTCTGTCTGTCTGTCTGTCTGTCTGTCTGTCTGTCTGTCTGTCCGTCCGTATGTCACAGCCACTTTATTCTGAAACTATAAGCATTACATAGATGAAACTTGGTAGGTAGGTGTATTTTGTTTACCGCTTTCCGATTCAGATACAAAAAGTAATAAAAAATAACATTTAAGGGGGGGCTCCCATACATGAAACTAAAAACTAAAAAATTTTTTTTACTCAAACATATGCGTGTGGGGTGTCTATGGATAGGTCTTTTAAAATGATGTTGAGGTTTCTACAACCATTTTTTCTAAAAGTGTAAGGTTTGAGATATAGACGCTTCCAAAGTGGTAAAATGGGCGTCCCCCCCCCTCTAACTTTTGAACTAAGAAAGTAAAAATTTTGGAAAAAATATATGATGTAGATCTCAACAAAAACTTGCAACGAAAATTGGTTTGAAGGAGATTGAACTAGTAGTTTTTGAGATATTGCACATTTTTATCAACCGCAAATATAACTTTGTCTTTCATACAAACACTATGAAAAACAAAGTTATTTTTGTTGTCGCAATATATTGTGATGTTTTCGTTAAGTGAAAGTAAGTGGACCCTGAATTCAGTTAAGGGTGGCACGGAACCCTCAGTGCGCGGGTCCGACACGCACTTAACCGGTTTTTTTCTCAGCTCTTCTTTAGAATATTTCCAAACTGCAGAGAAGCACTCTATTAAAAGAGTCCTAAAACTGAAAATAAAAAAAACTACAACATAGTTTTATGTGGATCACTTTCTCCTGTAATACTTTTTTTTTAAAATAACTTCCAAGCTTAATAGAATCCAACAAGACAGAAAAAAAGGTTTGAGCATGTTACCTATATTATTTATACTATTATTAATAGCTCGTAAAATTATGTCATCGGTTGGTTTGACCTTTAATGTGCGGTTTCAACATTAAGGCGAAGAGATGCATACAATTTTATTTATTTATTTAAGTGTATTTTTTTATCTGTAGGTGGTGTTTTAAGAAAGATTGGTTTGTTTTATTACCTATAATACTTCTTCATAGTAAAATTAGACCTTTTTCATGCATTTTTTCTTAATAATATCAATTCCTCTTTATAAAGGAAAAATATAGTAAAACGTGTGATCTAAAATTTTACGATCACGCTTGATTGTCCTTGAACGATTACTTAATACGGAAATAAAATGATGTCACTGTGACTTGACAAATGACGTTTTAACGAGCACTAGTAAATGTCACGTTTGAAATTAACAAATTGGTCGAAATCTCTGATTAAAAGTTGTTGTGTTTTTTTTTGTTTTTTGAGAGTCCAATAAATTATCCAACCAGAATAGTTCAACATAATTCATTTTCTCACAATGTAACACCTGGTCCTACTTAAAATAATGTTTTAAAAAAAAGAGAACAAAACATAAACTCATCTATATTTTAATAATTAAATATAAAGGTACGGATCCAACAAACTCAATAACGTTGATAAAGTGTTAGTTTAGTTTATTTATTTAAACACTGGTCAAACTAATGGGTTCGATCTTTATCGTGTTTTAAACTGTAGCCAATAAAGTAAACATCACTTTAATTCATTCGAATCTAGTGTTTTTACAATAAAAATCAATGTTATTGCTCTGGGCATCGTTCCAAAGCCGTAAAGTTCTTTAAAAGTTCGCTACAAATTATAAAGCGCGCCAATGAGGTCGTTGACTTCTTAAAATGTAAATGAAAATAAGTTGGTAAATATTACCTAAGTGGACAAATCTGTGTAATTTTTTCGTTTATTTTACCGAAATATACGTATATTTTAAGAGTCAAGTCATTTCAACGAAACTATTTTTATTCGACTGTCGTAAATTACGATGAAATTGTTTTTGTACCATTTTTACGCCAATCCACTTCAACAGTTTCAAGAAAAATAAGTTATATTTAATTACCCATTCCATCATTTACATATTACATACACTAGCTTTTGCCTGCGACTTCGTCCGCGTGGAATAGTGACTTCTTTCTCCCGTTTTTTACACATTTACCACTATATCTTTGCTCCTATTGGTCGTAGCGTAATGTTATATAGCCTATAGCCTTCCTCGATAACTGGACTATCCAACACAAAAAGAATTATTCAATTCGAACCAGTAGTTTCGGAGATTAGCGCATTCAAACAAGCAAACAAACAAACAAACAAACTCTTCAGCTTTATAATATTAGTATAGATTATCCTCATGCTTCATGGTTCCTCTAGAATGCCTTTACACAGATAATATAATACTAGTGCATTTTTCAAAGTAAATAAAATACCAACACTGAAATCTCAAAATAAATAAATAAAATATTTTTTTTTAAACTTAAGTAAGTATGTTATTTTAATTCGATTTTAATATAAACCTTTTGAAATATTTCAGTCTTTTTTTTTGGATTTGCTTTGCACGACTAGTGAATTTGCCACCGACGGGGTTAAAAGGTAGAGAAACAAGGAAAATAAATAAAGGAACGGAAAACAGAATAAGGTATGAATATGACGGATGAAATCGGCTACGAGCATGATTATTTTTTACTCAGTGTCCATCCTTTTTAATCTTTTTGAGTAAACTGTGCAAAGTACATGGAACTTTAGCGTTTTTTTTTAGTACAAAACGCCGTTTCCTTAAAGTGTTGATGTCAGATTCAAAAATAAGTAATTTTGTATATGGTTTATAAATTGCACTAGAAAAATAAACTTGACTGAGGCGGGGAATCGAACTACAGGGAGTCTATCCGGGCGAATGTCTATCACCACTCCAACTGGGCCACCTACCCAGAATTTAAGTAAGTAAAATTTGCAAGTGCTACCTTTCACGATGCAGGAATTTGACACTTAAATTTTGAAAACAAAATAAAATAAATAAAATAAGTAAATACCTATAGAATAAGTATATTCTGTCATTGTCTTTCCCACGGGAACTTCATAAGATCGGGAAAGAACCTGATATCCGAGACTGATCTGTGGTCGTATCTGGTGAGCTATTAATAATTTTGAAGTCAGCAATTATGTTGTTTGTGTACATTCATCTTAATATTACTAAAGCTGTGGCTAGTAAAAGTGACATTATGAAGATCACGTTAACGTATATCTAGGGCGTTTTTAGTGCTTTAGGCAAGAGAAAGTATACCTATGGCATGCAGGATGATTGGTAAAGTTTTACGCCAAGAGATAGTCACAGTAAAATGACGAATAAGAATTACCACTTTCACGTTTGATTTCCACTGTATAAAACCCGACGTTTCAAACATTTTATGGAGTCGATAGGTCGTCGAGACAAGAAAACAAAACACTAGTACCAGAAATATCAAGAACATAGCTCCGTGAAACATGTCCGTAGTTTATTTGGAATGCTACTCCCACTCTTATTGATTCAAGTGTTTAGTGCCTTTAGTGTTTCTCAGCAGTTTTATTACTCAACAACATTGGAATTATGATAAGAATGTCACATACTGGAAACAACACGTCATTCTGACGTCACTTTCGCGTCATCTTACCTTAAGTTGTCACTTAAGTTATACAAGGGATTACGCCCATTTTGAGTTGATACCTCAAGTAAAGCGGAGTTTAAGAAATGAAAGATCAGCTAAGAATGGGCATTGTAGAGGTTGGGTAGTATGTGGTCTTAAAATGGGTATTATTATGGCACACATTTATATGAGATCATGAGACCCATTGGTGATTCAAAGCGAAGAGCTCTTAAATGCGATATGATCATCAACGCCTCCTAGAGAGACGATCTTACCTTTGTACTGAAAAAGTTTCGATCGACCTTATCAGGGTTCATAGGATTCGGTGAGTAAAAAGCAATGCACTACAATTCGGAAGGTGAATGATTCAATTGAACGATTGTGAGGTCCATTTGCGAAATAAGAAGTTAAAATAAGGTTATATCACAATTTTTAAATGCGTGCTGAAATGCGTCCAAATGGTGCAAGAATAGCTCCTTAAAATCTATGTCAATGTTCTTTCATCCTTGAGTCCATCCAAGTGGCGTCAACGAAGTTAAAGTTAAAATCATACAATTCCAAAGAGCCACTAAAATGCCATATAAGGAGCAACAGACGACGCTACCACGCGTTTTTCACAAGTGTTCAATCACCTATCAGCAAATATTTGAACAAACTCGCCGACTCTGTAAGTAAGTAATTTGCTAGATAATACTTGACATTGGTGCTTTGTTGAAAAACTATTTATAATTTTGCCATGGACACCTAAACTACTTGAGAATACTACGCGTGCCCTCGTTTTTTTAACATTCTTTATGTTTTGTGTTTTTTTAAAGTAGATTATTGAGTAAATAACAAAAAAGATATTTTTGACAAGTCATAAATAAAAGATGAAATATGAAACCAAAAATTGCGCACGGGCGGGATTCGAACCAGCATCTTTCTGGCTATCCGGGCCAACTGCTCTTCCAATTGAGCTACCGTGCTGTCGGTAAGTCATAAATAACAAAAATATACTCTTCACTCGTAATAAAAATATATGCGGATTTATATGACTTCCCTAACATAAACCATATTATTATTGCGGTTCTAGCCTTCTGATGTGTGATGAATGATCAATAACAGTTGACGTATTATTCATATTGTCCATTCGTACGTATCTAAGTAATACGACCTTGTGCCAGTTTCCTTTGATTTTCTGTCATTTTAGAAAAAGGTAAGTATTGTAAAAAAAAGTAAACGATGTTATACGAAGTTACACGTGGCGAAAACAAGGCCATTTTATTCCAATGAGATATTGTAAACTAGATGTATGTATTCAAAACACAAAACGAAAATAGAATAAGAATCAAAAACTGTACTCAGGTTCGCAAAATAAGAACTCAGACACCCTGTATTGTAAGTCTTTTATTAAAATGTTGAAATTGTTTTGTATATTTGTTACATGTAACAAATTAATCAATGAGAAAGATGCTTAAAATTAATACAAAGAAAAGCTAAAATTTTTTAATAAACAAAAACACCATGATGCCTAGAAAAAGTAGGATTAATATTTTTGACAAAACCTTTTTCTAACATTCATTTAAATATCAATTTATTTCTAAGTAAGTTCTGAAGTAGAAAGAAAAAATAAATAGTCACTAACACAAATGCCCGACTCTACACTCTAACCGCGACACTATAAATAACTTCAAAACGGGTCGTTTGCTCCAAAACTGGTTTATTGTTTAACTCTTTTGTTTTTATGTCCCTGCCGATTCCTTTTTAGCATTCGCTACTACGTAAAGCTCCACTTTAGTAAACAAAAGACGCATGCTTAAAAACGACAGAAACAAAACAAAATCAAAGCTTTTGTGTGTCACCAAATAACATGGAAGTATAGATAGGCGTTTTATTTTTTACTTTTTTACCACTTTGATAAAAGAGTCTATCTTAAATACACTCCATAGACCCCACACTCGTAGAATTAAGTTTTTTTTGTGTTTCCCTCCGCCTCCGCCTTTCAGCGCCATAGCTTCGCCAGTTTGAGTTTTTACTCCGAGCTTCACGTTTGATTGCGAGCGCATCTGAATATTTTAACATTTTGTATGGGAAAGATAAAGTAGGTGGCGCTGTAAATTTTCAAAATCAGTTCAGTAATTCCAGAGATTACCCCTGAAATAAACACACACAATCAAAACGATATAACATGAGTATCCATGTATGATTAAGAGGTATACCTAAGTCTGCGGTATGTATAAGTTTTATACGTAAATATTAATAGAAGATGTAACATTAATGTTTTTAAAAACAAATACTCCAAGGTAAATAGTAAGTATCTACATATACAACAACACAAACGAGTCATAGTAAATAAACAAAAACTAACTGTTATGTTATGTTATGGAAACACTAAATAATATATTCAGCCACTTCAGTTAGTCCGTGATCTTTCACCCTGAATGAAAACTAAGAAAAATATTTACTTACATCACAAGTTTAAGAATTATTTATAAAGACATAGGTACATTTCGAGGCCTTGAATACGAAATAGCTTATTATTTCCGTAGGAGTCGTCATTATAGTGATTCAGTCAGTTAAATCGGAAATCCTTAGATGCACTTGAGCCTTCGATGATGATAGCTGATGACATAATGACCAATGTGTTGTTAGTCACTTTATGTTACTTGAAGATACTAGGGCTCTCCTGCTACTTCGTCTGTGCACTTGATTTTACTCTGTACCCGCAGGGCCTCTATTTTTGAATCACTCGCTTCAAGATGGCGGGTGATTTTCGTTCGAAAACGAGTTACTTTTAATTCATAGTAACTCAATAATATAAATTGCCCTTGTAAAAAGCTACCGTAACTCTGTGATAGACGAGGAATCGAAACCCGTGTCTTACGCTATCCGGGCGTTTGCCCTATTATTAAGTTTGTACAGTGACAAAACACTATAAAAACAAAAAATAACTATCATAGTAACTCGAGGTGCTCGTAGCGTAGTGGTGGCAGCGCTTTGGTAGTAATACCGAAGTTAAGCAACTTTCGGCGCGGTCGGTGTTTGGATGGGTGACCATTCCGACCATATAAGTGACGTACATCACGAGCATCTCCGTGCTTCGGAAGGCACGTTAAGCCGTTGGTCCCGGCTAATATCGATTGGTATTAGTCGTTAAGCCTAGTCAGAGGCCCTATGGGCGGCTTGATAAAATCTGACAGCAAGGATGGTCGCTTGCCTTGCAAACACCCCTCCGCCAATCCGCACTGAGCCCGCGTGGTGGAGGAGTATGGCTCATACTACCTCACATTTGAGGTAAGGCCTTTGCCCAGCAGTGGGATGCTTACAGGCTAACTTTACATAGTAACTCGTTTTCGAACGAAAATCACTCATAATATTGACGCGAGTGATTTTAAAATAGGACCCCGTAATAGCGTTTATCCTATCCTATGGCTAAATAAGCTATCCAACATATTTCTTTTTCATATCGGACCGAGTTCATGAGATTAGCGAGTTCAATCAAATTATGACGCTCATCTTGCTTGTCAGATTTCACAGAAGAAAAAAAAAGAATCCAGCCTCGGTCGTGGCCGCATCGTATTATTATGTCTACTACAAAAATGTTATGTTTCGCACAATAAGAAACACGAACGAAATGCAAACGAAATATTTACTACGAAACATTAGAATTAGATAAGGTGCTTTAATGGATCCATTACTATATCTAATGAAACACAATTTACGGATAATTTCGCGATAATTTATTTGATTTTTCATCCCGACGTTTCGAACACTTTACAGCGTTCGTGGTCACGGGGTAGACTAAGATGTTATTTGTCATTTACATAGTTTTGAAAAATATTAAACTACCATCATACTCATAATTAATTTACGTTCCTATCCACGCAGAAAGAGCTAACCGTGTCTTGAGATCTTGCAGTGAGTGGTCTGGCTTGGGTCTTCGATAGAACCGGATCCCATGCTGGCGGAATTTTCCAACCATCTTCTCTATTGAAATTTGGATGTTTTCTAATTTCTATGGCTTCACGTAACATACGAGGAACGAACCGACGTTCTTTTGAAAGTATTTTGGGTTGGTCAAAACGTATGAAGTGGTTGGGTTTATCTAAAGCATGTTCACACACTGCAGATTTCATGTTCCGTCTATGTTTTACGTCAGCTATATGTTCTTTTTATCCGTACGCCTATACTTCGTTTGGTTTGCCCGATGTAGGAAAGGCCACAGTCACATTCCAGTCTATACACCCCTGCATCTTGAAGAGGTATGGTGCACTTGACAGGTGGTAAAAATTGGTTTATCTTCTTTGGCGGCTTGAAATAAGTCTTGATGGAAGCTCGCTTCAAGATATTTCCAATCTTGTCAGTGACCCCCTTAATGTAAGGTAGTACGGCAGGTGGGCGTTCAACTGTAATGGGCTTGGCCGTGGCACGGGGTCTGCAACGACGTGGTACTGGAAGCTGGTTGTCCCGTAGTACCTTCCTTACATGCTGAAGTTCAGCAGCCAGGTGTTGGTCGTCACAGATGCCCATCGCTCTCTGAAACAAAGTTTTGCCCACGGTAGCTAACTGTGAAGGATGATGGTGAGATGCACCATTGAGATATTTGTCTGTATGGGTGGCCTTTCTAAAAACTGTGTGGCTAAGAGTATGGTCAGGATTTCTAGTTAGTAAAACATCTAAGAAAGCTAGTCTATTGTTTGCCTCAATTTCCATGGTGAATTGTATTTTTGGATGAATAGAATTAAGATGGTTCAAAAAATCAGAAACTTTATCAGTGGGTAATACTGTGAAGGTGTCATCTACGTACCGTTTATAAAACCTTGGTGATATTGGTGATGAGCTCAGAGCTGTGGCCTCGAAATCTTCCATGAAGATATCAGCAACAACAGGTGATACTGGGGAACCCATCGCCACACCATCAACTTGTATGTAGAATTCACCGTCATATAATAAATAGCCAGATGTCAGGCAATGCTCTAGTAGTTCTGCATATTCAACAGGCATATCCAATTCAACTAACTTCCTTTTGGTAATTTCAATGCAGTCCTTCACTGGTAAACTTGTAAATAGGGACTGGACATCAAAACTAACCATTGTTTCATTTTCTGCCAATTGCAAGGTCTTGATTTGGCTTATGAAGTCATAGGAATCCTTGACATGTGCCGTAGTTCCTCCTCGTAGCACGGATAGTGTTTTTGCCACATGCTTAGCAAGTCTGTAGGTTGGTGAATCAATCTGACTTACAATAGGACGAAGAGGAACATTGGTCTTATGTATTTTAGGCAGCCCATACAACTTAGGTGGTTTTGCACATGTTGGCACTAATTGTTTAACATCAAGACTTAAACTATCGCTATGGTTTTTCACTAGGTCGCTGGTTTTCTTTAAAATTTTGTTGGTTTGATCTGTTTTGACATGTTTGTAGGTTGTTTCGTCCGACAGCAACTGCGACATTTTTAGTTTATAATCCGATGTATCCATTATCACCGTAGCGTTTCCTTTATCTGCACGTAAAATTGTCAGTTCTGGTTTAGTTTTCAGGTTTTTTAAAGCTAAATATTGGTCACGAGAAAGATTTGACTTCGGTATTTTACTATGTCGCAGGACTGATGATATGTCTTGTCGTAATGATTCCGCGTCTTCTTTCTTCAATTCATTCTTTACTAAACAATCTTCTACGCTGCAAATTATGATTTCAAAAGGAATATTTCGCGGTGTTACTGCAAAATTGAGACCTTTACTTAGAATATCAATGGTGTTTTCATCCAATGTTTGTTTTGATAAATTGACGACTGCCCGATTTTTGTTGTCTATGGTTGGATATTTGACATTAGATGCGTTCCGTTTCGATCGATTTTGCGATGACAGTTTGTTGTATTTTTGTATTTGAGTTATTTTGCATCCGTTGTATTTTGATGTTTCGCGTTTATTAAGTACTT
>CAUZXH010000342.1:0-14068 GCA_963584085.1 Pyrausta aurata
TTTCATCTCTCTCCGGTCGTGTCAGATTGCCGTCCCATCGGGCTTTGAGAGTGAAAGGAATAGAGAGTGCACCTGTGTTTGCGCACACACTTGTGCACTATAATACGTCCCGCGCCGTCGGTTAGTCGTCGTGACTGGCCACCGTAGTCGAAATCGGCTAGGGGGACTATTACTATGATACCGGGTGTCATACCTGTTGGTCCGCTTCCGGCGGCGGCGTGTGCGGGGCGCGGGCCTCCCCGTCTCCGCTGCGGCGCGGCAGCAGGTGCTCGCTGCTCTCCGGCGCCGCGCCCGGGTGCGCCGACTCGCGCTCCGTCATTGTGGCTATCGCTGCGGTATGAGAACTAACAGTTATAACTGGGAAATAAATACAAATTGCACTTGTCAAAAGCAACCGTGACTCTGTGACAGACGAGGAATTGAACCCCGTGTCTTACGCGATCCGGGCGTACGCCTATTGCGTTAGACACGTGGTTCAATTCCTCGTCTGTCACAGAGTCACGGTTGCTTTTTACAAGTGCAAATTGTATTATTAAGTTTGTATAGCGACAAAACACTATAAAAACAAAAATCAACTGGGAAATAAATGTATAACATACGAGGAGGTTCTAGCTTGGAGAATCAAGGTATTTTTGTGAGAAGATTAACAGTTTTACTACAAATAATTAAAGTAAGTTTGGACAACGAAGTTGATAACCACGTATTCCCCTCATTCATAAGATCATTTCTCTCGAAGAAACCATACCTGGGAAATGACGCGTTGCTGAGATATTAACAGACAAAGTGTTTTTGTTTTCAGAGTTTTTTTTTAATAAAATTCTTTTATTAGTACTAACAAGTGCCATATTAGTTCAAAATCAACGTCAATCAAGTCTAATGACAAAGGGTAATATACATTTCTCTTTAGCCAAATAACATTTAAACAATTTTCATTTAATGTAGATTCGTTATTGGCTGTAAGTTTAGTTTTTAAGTTTATTCATACATACTGTACTAGAGCTGTGAATCTTGTAATATAAAAAAATAAAAATAAAATAAAATAAACAGTAGTTCAATCTTTACTACACGCGTACTATAAGTTTTTTTATAACTATCGTTCTCGCTTCTATAAGAAAACAAGCACAAACACTAGTTATACTAATTCATGTACAGGATGAAATTAATAATTTGAATAGACCTGGAGTTTCTGGCAGTGTGGGATTCAGCGTCCCCGGCTCGGCGGGCTGCGCGGGCCGGGAGCCCTCCATCACGGTCTCCGACACCGACTCCGCGCTGCGAGATCTGGAAAAAGGACCAAATTCAATACAACACGGCGTTCGCGTGCGTGTTGCTCAAAAGTGTGAACACAAATGAAATGTTTATTGCATAATTAACACGTTCATTTATCGTGCAGGTCTAATTACTTTAATTTTTTTTCTCCATTCTATTGGTTATTCTATTGCAAGATTGGTCGCTTGCCTTGCAAACATCCCTCCGCCAATCCGCACTGAGCCCGCGTGGTGGTGTATGGCTCATCCTACCTCATATTTAAGGTAAGGCCTTTGCCCAGCAGTGGGATGCTTACAGGCTAACTTTACTTTTTTTTTTCTCTATTCTATTCTCGATTGACACCCACCCCTTGAATTTGCCTCGTACTTTTTTTTACACCCTGTATACTCCCATAAGCGTGTCGGTGCCATCACACCCGACTATACCCCCACACACAGGGGCGCGGCCCCACGAGCCCCGGCCCCGGCGGCTCACCTGGGCAGCGAGGTCTTGGCGGCGGCGGCGGCGAAGGCCTTCCCCTTGCCGGCGGCGAGCGAGCGCGCGATGGCGGCGTGCTCCTGCGGCAGGTTGGCGAGGTTGTGGAACACCGCGCGCTTGCGGATTATCGTGTATACCAGGTTTGAGTTGCCTGTGATGATAAATTATTGTTAGTTTGTCAGTCGACTCGCATCTCTTACGGCTTGAATAACTTTCCGTCCATCTTTCGTCCGGTCGGGTCAACTTGCGGCGGCAACCTACGTTGTCTAACCGTAGTAGATTCGACGTAAAGGAACTCGATAATCTCGATTAGTTACGTGCTGACACCTATTTGATAGGGTAATTGGGCGTCTTCATTATTTTTTTGCCTAACTGCGATTTTTCTTTTAGTTTTATAGTCTATAATGTTGTTGCAAGACCGTGCGGTGATGACACAGATTAGTCAGTTGTAGAAATAAGATAAATGATAAACAAGAGACAAACATGTAAGTTCCACTGCAAATTATCTCTATAAGACTGAAGCTCTGAATCACTTAACTTCCTTAAGACGTAAACATAAAAAAGCAGTTCAAAGGCAGGTCTGTCATAAGTGTCATGGTAAGGTGACCTAAACAAGAGGCAAGTGCACTGACCGTCGAACTGGTACTGCACCATGTTGTTGAACATCTCGAGCAGGAAGAAGACGAGGTGGTGGTGGTGCGGGCGCGCGAACAGGAACCACGGCGTGCTGAACGCCTCCAGCAGGTGCAGGAGCTTCGTCGACGCCACCATTGATAACGTCTTCAGGTAGGGGGACACTGGAAAGAAAGAACTTCAGATCTTCAAAATCACTAAAGAAAAAGTTACTAATGTCATATTAAGACTTGGTACCAACTTGACGTCACTGATACTATTTGAGAATCAAAGGTATCTCGAAAAAAAATCCATTTCGTTTTATTGGTGCCCCAAGAAAGGCCACACACCTGCGCCACATTTGTGTTAAGACTAGGTGTGCGTGCTTGCATTGAAATGTATCGTTAAATGTGGCGCGTTTCAAATGTGGCAACGAAATTGGTGCCTTAGGAGACACACCAGGAGGTACCAAATTATAGCACCTAAAGACCTTTTAGATACATAGTTAGCTTTTAGATACAAAGTCCTGAAATGCTTTTGAGAGCGGTCAGTGATTTAGAGATCGGCTTTTTAGATAAATAATTTAAATATTAAATCAGTGAAAAACTTAAATTCCGTCCTCTTGATTCATATAAAAGAGTCTTATATCGGTTGATGTAGCATGTAGAAATCTGGTGTCGGTTGGCATGTTAAGTCAGGTCTAAGAGTCGAGATTTAGTGCTTGCGCAGCTACAAGATAATCTTATCCCTATCTCTCTCTCTCTCTTCTTCATCACGTGTTTGCCTACAGGGCATATGCCTCTCCAAACTTCCTCCACGCCGTTCTGTCTTGTATTTTTCGAAACCAGGTTGTGTCGGCTTGTTTCTTTATGTCGTCAGACCATCTGGCTGGAGGTCTCCCAACACTCCTCTTGCCGACTCTTGCCACTCGAACACTGATTTGCTCCATCTGTTGTCACCTCTTCGACAGAGATGTCTTATCTCTATGTCTGCAAAAAGTCCAAAACCCACTTACCATTAACTAATATAGTGAGCAGACAATCGAACAGCGGCTGCAGGCGCTGGTGGCCCGTGGTGACGACCTTGTGGAACACCACGACCAGCAGGTCCGCGTGCGTGCCCGTGAACACGGGGATGTCCATCGGGATGGTCGCCGTGTACGGCTTGTTGAGGCGCACGCCGAAGTTGCGCTCGCCCGATAGGAGGAGGAGGATGAATACGCCGATGTGCATTAAGCCGACGCGCGCTAGAAAAAAGAATATACAAATTGAATTCGCAACTTTATTAAGTTCTTGCCTGCGGGGCGGCGGGGAGGGTGCGTGAGAGGTGCGGGGGGCGCAGGTCCCGCCCGCGCACCTTAGGCACCGCGCGCTCGCTTCCCCCGCGCCCCGCAGACGAGGTCTCAAAGACGTTGTCTGGTATTCGTAGCACAAGGGAGAAATATCCTTAGTGCGAAACCAAGACAATTAGTGTGTGGTGTGACGCATATTTATTAGTTTATATTTTTTCATCTCTCCTGTTCGGAAAATATAACTTTCCTGTGTAGATAGCCGGGTGGAAAATAGCTTATCCATCCCTAGGGTGGAAAGTAATTTAGTTTTAATTGACATGGCATAGAGTCAAGGCCTGCAGTCAAAGCTTGGACCAAAGATAATTGAGTCACATCATGTTATTAAAATAACAAACATTTTTGCTTAGCTATAAATTGAAAATCATACTGTGTGGGTATTATGTATAATCGTTGATAAAAAAATATACAATTTCTAATTTTAATTAAATTAACAATTAAAATATTTGGCTGCCCGCCATAATGCCAAGATGTTTTTTTTTTATTTTATATTGTCAGTGTCATTTCAGGAAGGATTCGTCCAAAGCCGTTAAAACTTTTTAAGAAAAAAGTAAATTTTTTTTTGATTCTGTTATTATCTGTGGAAAAAAGTCGATCGATATTCTTTACAAAGATTTTAATTAGTTGATATTTTCTGCTTTATTGTACTCTGTTTTCATGTATTCGTGCCGTTATTCTTTCTAATAGTGTTAGGTGTTTTTAGTACTGTAAATCAACTGTCATATTTTGTTCAAAACTTGAGTTTTCCTTTCTCGCTGAACTACATAATACCTCACCAAGACATCTACAACCACTTTTGTAAATTTAATGTTTTCCTCACAGTCGAAATGAAAAATAGTATGTTTAACTCGGGTAAAAGCACCCATTTCACTCTCGAATTATTGGCGCTCTCACTTCGTTCGAGCGCCAGAAACATCTCGAGTGAAATGGGTCGCTTTCTCCCCTTGTATAACAATCTACTATTCTTTTCTATAACCTAACCTAATATTATTGGAGAGACCAAAGCAGCTAGGCTTTGATGGCTCGGACACTTAGAGCGGATGGAAGAGGATCGCGCCGTGAAGAGAGCGTACCTGGGACAACCAAATGGGAGACGCCCGGTTGGACGTCCTAGGTACCGCTGGAAGGATGTTGTAGCTCAAGACCTGCTCAACCTCGGCCATAGCGACTGGCAAGAACTATCGCAAGACCGAGAGGCATGGCGTGATCTGGTGTCGGAGGCCAAGACTCACTTTGGGTCGCTGAGTCACCCCAGTAAGTAAGTAAGTAAGTATCTTTCTTAGTGTAGCTGTAACATTTTCAGTTATTGAAAGTCTTGAAAGATGACGAAGTAAACGTTGTTTGTTATTTAATAATAGGCACATAATTTAAACAGGCGTAAAACAATCTAAAACGTCCACATAATACGTTATGCGGCAAAATGATGTACTTACATTGATCAGCGCGTGAGTCGTTCAGGTGGTATAGTATCGGCACGAGAACTTCCAACACGTCGCTGCTTTTTAGAACATAGTACATGAATTTCTGCAACAAGATTTTATTGGTTAGTTATGTTTATAGGGTGCATTAATATTTTTTAAGTGGAAGTTCTATTGTATTTATGTAAAAGTTTTATAGTATTAAGGTTTCTGCCTACTACACTATAGCATACCATGACCATGCTAGGAACGTGTCACGCAAAAAAATATATTTTTTATTGAAAACTATGACACTGTTTTGACTAGACAGTTCCGTCACCGACCAACATCGTCGCGTGTCATGCACGCAGCGTGTCAGCACCAGCAAAATACGCTTTCGCTCCATATAACGGTGAGACAGAACGCTGTAAATTAATTTAGTGCAAAGTATAGAGTATAGTGTTGCTTTTCATTTCTGATACGCTCGTAACTCAGTCATGGTATGGTACAGTGTAGTGAGTCCAGACCATGCTATCTAGAATATTCTCGAACTGTTTCTAACCTTGTTATAGTCGCAGCACTTCCAGAACAGCACCAACAACTCCTGGTGTAGCGACACCTTTTTAGCAGAGTTGGGTAAGTATGTCTGAGCCAACGGGTTGTTTAGGAGTCTCGTGGCGCCGCGTAGGAGGAACTGGAAGTCTTCGTCACGGTGGATGCGAGAGAGATAGTTGATGAATAAGTTGTCTGGGAGGCTCTGGAAAAAAAAATTCGCGTTGCCTTGCAATAACTATTAGACATGCAATACAGCCGAAACGTCGAGCAGTGAATAATAGCAACTCATAAGTTTTTATTCGCGTTTAGAACCGTCATGTCTAACTGTTAATAGTTTGTCAAATAAGGTTTTCTTTTCTTTGTGTCAGTAACATGATAATAAGGCAATAATACAATCAAACTAGATACTGAAAAACTTTTTGGGACACATAAAGCAGAGCATGTAAACACTGTAGCAAAACTGAATCTTAAAATCAAGAACAAAACGATCATACAGTTATCTTGGGTCTATATAGCATTTATCATGAAATATGTTGCATAATGAAATTTTATAAAAAGACAGAAACATTATTGTGTTTAGAAAGGAAATGTTCTGCCACTGATTCAACTTTCTGAATTCCCAAGCGGTTGAGTAAAGAATGCCCTGAATCCGCCAATTGAACAACAAATAAATAAAAATAGACTATGTTTTGCTTGCAAAAAATATGTTGCTTACCTCGTCAGTTTCTTCATTGAGAGTGTTACTCGTGTCGTGGTCCAGAGTTACTATCAGGATTTGTAATGCTACCTGTAAAGGATATTTTGTTTATAACATTACTTTTTTTTGTTCTTGAAAATTATTAGCATTAGAGATGTGAATGTAGTTTAAGTTTCAAACGATTTTTTTGCATGTGTATTACATGCTGTTGCTGAACTATAATATCTTCTGGGATATGTAATAATACAATACAAATACAAAATATTTATTTCGTGTGTGTGTGTGTGTGTGTGTGTGTGTGTGTGTGTATGAATGTGTGTTTGTGTGCGTGCGTATCTTCAATCCAGTAGTGACTCTATCTCATTGTATGATTTTGCCAACCATTTAGTTAGCATCTTTTTACATTCTGAATATACAATAATCTTTATTTATTTTTTTATGCTTTTAGCATTAAGTCCGCCATATGTACCTTTTGTTTGTGCATGAAGTGTAATAAATAAATAAATAAAAATAATCTATCTTGTTGTCTCTTGTTACATAAAAATATTTGTATTTGTATAGCTTCAAGGCTCAAATTCTATTACCACAATATCACAATTGGTAGAATCAAACCCTTTTTATGCTTACCATTGAGTTTTTATTATTATTTTTATGGTTGTGTCAAATACTGTGATCTTGTGAGACTGTGTCTATAGGTAATGCATCCAGACCCTAATACTGTGTTTATATACAGGTGACTTTAAAAGCATTGGCAATATTTTAAACTAAGAACCTGCTCATGATTTATAGTCCCTTCCACATATTAAAATGAAAATCAATTGATTTGATTTGAAGTTTCACTCCGATTTCCGGGATCCGTTAAGGCGGAGTATTTTTTTCAATATTTAATATTATTTGTCAATTTTAGAAAATCTTTAACTAATTTATTAGTTTCATTTGAAGCAATAATCAATTCTAAAGTATTTAATATGATTTTGCTCGGTTTCATCAAATGATATTATAGAACAATTGATTTTCATTTTAATATGTGGAAGGAACTATGAATCACGAGTTGTTTCTTAGTTAAAAATATTGCCAATGTTTTCAAAGTCACCCTGTATAACACAATGTTTACCTCGACGAGCGGCTCCAGCGTGTCGTTGAAGAGCAGGTGGTTGTAGGGCAGGCCGAGCCCGACCGGGTCGTACGCGCACACCGTGTTCAGCAGCGACGTGAACAGCGGCAGGGCGTGACGGTTCTCAGGACTTGTCAGGTATCTGGGGAAGTAAAGATTATTTGTCAGGGAGATGAAAGCAGACAGGAGAATGGCGATTAGATTAGTCCACCGATAAGAGCGTGGCATCTAAATTAAAGAAGAAGAAGAAAGCTTATAATACTTTTTCTATGTGTGATTGATTCTATCCGTACCTCGAGAAGATGTACAAAATACCTCGGAATACATTTTTTTAACTATTGTAGTAGTGTTAGTACCAAGTTTAATAAATTGTTTTTTTTATAATATTATAAAAATTAAATGGGTAGTAACTATTAGATAGCTGGAGCTTTAATTGGGCTTAATGATCGTTGAAACTATCGGTGTGTATAAATATATGTGGTTTGTATGGGAAAAGAAAAATAGATTTTTCCAATTTCGTTAGTTTTTTGTCGTCCGTGCGAACAGTTCTTGTGCCTGGACCTAAATATGACAAAAAAGTTGCCGAAATAATCGAGTCCATAAAAGGTTTGAGCTAGACACCACAATTGGCGATTCATTTTTCATTTCAAGTTAAAGCTCTTTATATCAATACTAGTGGCCCGCCCGCGACTTCGTTCGCGTGGACTTCAGGTTCGTCCCGTCTAGTAGCGCAAAAAATGTGTTTTTTTACGACCTCACATTAGAAACCTCAAAAATTGTAGCCTATATGTTATTCTGATGTATAAGCTATATTGTGGTAAAGTTTCATTCAAATCCATTCAGTAGTTTTTACGTGAAAGAGTAACAAACATCCATACATCCATACAAACTTTCGCCTTTATAATAGTAGTAGGATAACTCACGCGATCCACTTGTTATGGTGCGTGGCCGCCTGGTGCGCGGGCTTGTATATGGTCTCGCTGAAGCACGTGAGCAGCAACCGCAGCAGTTCGGTGCGTGCTGCTTCGTGCTGCGCCACGCGCGGCGGACTGCGCGCGAACCCCACGCCGCCCGCCCAGATGTACTCGCAGCTGTCTAGAGAGGACAGCTCTTCAGCTCGCTCCTGGTATTTATTTTATTTTATTAGGCATACAATACAGAATAGTCATTTAAAACCGGTGTTTCTTATTATTAACTTACGAACTAGATTAAATTCCACTTTATGCATGCACATAAACATTAATATAATTTGTAGTAATAACACAGATACGATCACGACGAGTCCGCACTAGCAAAACCCCGCGAATTTTGATCCTATTCTTTTCAAGACATTTTTCTCTTGCTAGCGTATATTATTTGTGGGACACTATCTTATGTTCTTTCATTATCTTATGTTTTATGCAAATAAATAATCATTGAAACCAGTCCAGCAGGTTGACTATCTCCATAGTAAATTTTATCATTAGGTTTTTCATATTTAGCCACTTTTGGATTAAATTCAATATTAATATCATGAAATCGATTTCTTACGAAAGATATATAGTATTAAATAGTTATGACCACATGGGTTTTCGATATTTAAGACTAATAAAAGATTGTATTAGAAATCCGATATCTGTGTAATTTAAACATCCAAACAAGTAATAAATAAAAACTCTGCTTTATCTTCGTTCCTGTTTGAACAAAAACTCAACATAGGCCAAGCTAACACATAGATAAGCAACTACTATGCCAGTTATCTGTAAATCAATACTAACCGGACCAGATCGCTTGGTGCTGACCACTGTGAAGTCAGGGCAGAAAAGAAGGTCCTGTAAACAAATAATGTTCAGATTACTATACATTTTAAACCTCACAGATCGATAGGACGCCGGCGGTCGCGTAAACAAAAAAATGATAGTAAATACATCTATGAGGGATTAGGGTAAGGGTAACTACTATTAACGGCATTATGAAGATGACAATATTCACTTTGCAAATCATAATTTTTATTGACAGAAATTTAGTATGCAGACAAATGGAGCTAACTTTTTTGATAATATAAAAAGTAAAGAGGTTATAAACTTTATTTTAATCTTTAGGTTCAAGGAAAATATTTCGTATTATTCTATTTGAGGTAGAGGAAAATAATGTTCATATTAAATTAGTGGATGCAGACCGCTTAATCAGTCACTGTGCAAAAGGGGGGACGACTATGTTCAGCAGTAGACTGATAATGATGATGATTAAATTAGTAGTTTTCATATTATAATGTAAATTATTTTTACTTACACAGATAGCATTTATGAGAGACTGTGCCAGTGGTATGGACTGTTCATTTTCAGCGGCAGCAGGCAGGGAGGACCAGAAGAAGCTGTGCCATTCTGGCTCCTCCAGCATGTAAGGTAGCACTCGCGTCAGCAAGCGGGCGCAGTTTAGTGCTGGAAGAATTTAAAACACTTTTAACGTTTTGTTCTTGTTAGTGTGGAGATTGAAACTATAGTTATAAGAAAATTATGTTTTAGCAACGGATTAATAACTGATAAACATTAAAGGACATATAGATAAGGAAAATACATAACACATTTCCAAATTGAACGTTTAAAATCTTGTTTCATTATAATACCAATATTTTGGTTCTGAAATTTGTGCAAATACTACTTATTAATTGAAAAACTACGGATTTAATTTGTGCACATTTATTAGGAATTTAATTTCATATGAATGTCTACGAAATAAATCTGTAGTTTTTATGTGTTACATTTTAATTTCACAGTGATGAGCCATTCAGAAATCAATATTTAATATTAACTCGTCAAGTATGTGTAAACGAGACACAATAAAAATTCCATTGTTATGCGACTCTCGGCATTCGTTTGATACCTGACTGATTAAGAGAACCAAACAACTACACAGCACGATATAAAACATTTACATTCAAATTTAATTTATAGGAATTAGTTACCAGTTTGTTGTTCCCTTTGTGTCCTACAACTGCTGTCTACTGTCTTCACAAGCTTCTCAACAGCCTTGTACACAAGCGTCGCCAAGTTGTTAGGAGACTCCTCGCGCAGCGCCCGGATCTCTGCCCCGGGCACCAGGGCGAACACATCTTGCACGTTAGTCACGCTTTCCGACCAGAATTGATCCCAAAACGAATCATCCGCTGCGTCAATCGGCTGAGAAAATCGAAACATCAATAGTACACAAACTTTACAAAATTAACCTACTTCTAACAGAGCGTCGAGCCTTTACCTGTGACTTCGATGTTAGCTGTACAACAGCCTTTCTAAAATTCAATTTTGTGTCAGCATTACCCATTTTTAAATTAATTTAATTTAGAAAAAACTGTAAATCCATATCGCCCCACGTCCCACACAAAAACAATGAAGTTGTCAAACTTTGACAGATGACGGCCTGCGTGTCAAAGACAATTCAGCTTTTTTAAGGTAAGCAATACACTTCGGAATACCACATTGAATACCGTATCGTTATTCGACTCGATTAAAAAAATCTATTTGATTTATTTTGTCGATTGATTGACAGGAGCGTTGACCTCAGTTTGTCTATGATTTTATTTGAAGTCTGAAAAATGGCTGCTGCGAATCTTGTTCGAAGTGCTTTTGGTGGATTATTACGAAAATCCACTTCGTATACAACACCGGTGGTATGCCGGCTTTCAACTGTAGCCCTTCAACAAAAGTTCCGTGCAGCCATTACATTGGCCAAAGCACACAATGCACTCAAACTGCAAAATGAGGTAAGGGGTTTCATCAATCAATACAATGTGATTTTCTGTATTCTTTTACTAATAAGTGCATTTTCATCTTATTTTCCACTGTAAACTGGTTAATTATTGTTCCTTTAAACTATTTGCTATGTGTCAATGAATATATTAATTTTATAACCTCAAAGTGTTGCATAACAAATATGTAAGTACAGATATAAAAATCTGTTTAGGTACAGTGTCAGCGAATACAACAATACTCTGGTGCCCAGTCTAAGCTCTCGCCGCAGCAAATAGAGGACCGAGTCATCAAAGTGTGCAAGGCTTACGACAAACTATCTGGTCGACAGGTACATACATTTATTTACTATTCAAATTTTGTTTCAGACCCAGAAAACTGGTATTCGCAACTACAGTGGTGGTCCCCCGCTCACCTTAGAGCTTATTAAAAGTAGGGTGCTCCTTGTACTGCAACTTTATGACAAAGTTAATCCTGAGAAGGTAGCCCCTCATTATTACCTTGTATTAAGTAGTTACTTAATTTTTCCATCTCTTAAAATTCTTTTTTTCACTCCCTATGTTAGTGATAAAACTTTAATTAGCTTTTATATTTTTCAGCTATCTGTGGATTCTCACTTCATGACTGACTTGGGTCTGGATTCTCTGGATCATGTGGAAGTCATCATGGCAATGGAAGATGAATTTGGTTTTGAAATTCCCGATGGAGATGCGGAGAGGCTGGTTAGACCAAGAGACATAATCCAATACATTGCAGACAAGGAAGATGTTTATGCATAAACTTTACCATTAGGTCCACATCATCTCAAATATTTATTTTAGACCAACTGTAACTTGCTTCAACTCTGGACACTTCAATATACAAATTGCAGTTTTTTTTACCAAACTTACAGTTGGTGTAAGATATTATTGGATTCAGCATAGTTTCTAGTTCTGATTTAATTTACTGGTTATTCCAATAAGAATGAACAATGTGAACACGGCTGAACATCATCTGTGAAGATGTACAAAGTGTAAATTCTGTTATTGATTATATGGCTGTTAGAGTAGATCTTGTGTTTTTCATTTGATCAGGACAACCTGCTTTAAAAATGTCTGTAATAAACAGTTCTAATTTAACATGATTTTTTATCATTTCTTAGTATAGTATTTCTTACCTTGACACATACAATGATATGAAAAACCTAAAATTCACTTGAAGACAAAAATACCTATAAAAAGCATTGACCAACAGAAGATTATTAGATCTTGAGCAAAAACTGACTGGAAGATAAAGTTAAAAGCATTAACTCTACTATTTGTAAACTCCATCATTCATCTCTGCTAGTCCAAAACCTAACCTTGTAACCTTTAAAATAATATCAGCAAATAAAATTAATTTCTATTTTAATTTTAAAAGATCTCAGTGTTGAATGATGATTATTATCTATGTATGTTGTAAGTTTTGTGTTTTTTTGCTAAAAAGGAATGTCAAAATTGTTTACAATATTCGAAAGAAAAACGGACTTTATGTTTGATGTCTGTTGTGGAAGGAAAGCCTCTGATACAGGCAGAACATATCTATTTAAAGGTGTGTTGTTGGTGTACATCCGGGCCGCTGAGCCAGACGCCTAGAGAGATCTGGCCTATCTATCTAGGCTGATAACGAATCGTAGGTGACGCTGGTATATCCAGATTTCATCGTAGGTGACGCAGTAGTTTTCGTGTAAAATCAAAAAAACTAGGCTCAGACAGCCAGAATTTCACATTTTCTGACACTCTGGATTTCAGCTCTCAGAGGGTTTCAAGGCGCTGTTTCTTATAAAAAGGGATGTGACGCGTAGGTGACGGCCATCCGAAGTAGTTTCATCCATTTTTGATGTGGATGGTAAATACCTACTTCAAGTTAGATCAAGTACAAACTTAAGTTTGACTATACATATAGGTAGAGCTCCGGTATCTGTTGGGAACTCAATTCTTGAAGTTGTTGACGAGTACGTCTACCTGGGACAAGTAATCCAATTAGGTAGGTCCAACTTCGAGAAAGAGGTCAATCGACGAATCCAACTCGGCTGGGCAGCGTTCGGAGAGGGCTATGCTCGGTGTTTCTCTACGAGATCGAATCAGAAACGAGGAGATACGTAGAAAAACTAAGGTAACGGACATAGCCCTGCGAATCAGTAAGCTCAAGTGGCAGTGGGCAGGGCACATAGCGCGAAGAACTGATGGCCGTTGGGGCAGAAAAGTTCTAGATTGGAGACCCTTCGACCAAAGGCGCAGCGTAGGACGTCCGCCGACAAGATGGACAGACGACCTTGTGAAGATCGCAGGATCGCACTGGATGCAGACCGCTCACAACCGGTCGTTGTGGAAAGCCATGGGGGAGGCCTATGTTCAGCAGTGGACGTCCTTCGGCTGATAATGATGATGATAGGTAGAGCTTGTACACAATAAAAACTTTGATGCAATGTCACGTCGTTAAAAATCTAAGATCCAATAAGTGATAATACCCCCCTAAGCCGAAATAAGTTTACGAAGATATCCATTAAATAATTTCTAATTCAAAATCTTTATTTCAATCTAGGTCATGAAATGACACGTCCTAAGACTTACAGTGCAATACTTAGTGATAGAGCGCAAGTACATGTTGTCTACTATACACCTACACTACTATGACTCAATACGAATCGCGTTTCCGCGGCTGCTAGTATTGTATGTGCGTCTCTTATGTTATGTGCCTACATCGGTACATAGGCGCCGGGCGGGATACATGCCTAAACTCGATCAATCGCGTGACCTATTTCGAGAAGCTAGTGTGCCGTATGTAGCTCTAAAAAACCTCATGAATATATTGGGTGTTTATTGTGTTTAATAGTTGAAATCGTAACTACTGTAT
>CAUZXH010000343.1:0-19512 GCA_963584085.1 Pyrausta aurata
GCTAGGTAGGCCCTACCTAGCCAGTGCTGATTTTCAGGCACTTCCATTTCTCTCTGGGTAGTCAATGAGAAGATCAGTAATGGGGGCTTAGTAACTATCGAAAGCTTATTGTACGCGTAAGTAATCATAATCGGTCGAGCTGGCAACAATAGGGCCAAACAACCAATAGTAATAATAAAGTGGACCATAAATTTACAATTGAAACTAAACATTTGATGTGCAAACAATGTTGTATTTATTTGAACTTAAATAGAATAAATAAGTAAATAGAAAGTATGTAGTTTAAAAACAAACACCAATTACCTACAAATTAAGTTAGTTAATTAGTAATCAAGAAATAAGTGTACAAGAAAAATTATAAAATGTAGAATGAATTGAAATTTAAAAAAAAAATTGCCAATGTAAGTATTGTATGGTTTACAATCTTTACTTTCAATATTTTTACTTTAAAATTAATTTTGCTATTTAAAAATAGTTAAGCTTTTCATAAAAATACTACAAACTTTTGACTACTCAACTTTGAGTATATCAGCGCCACCTACTTAAAAAAATGAGTTTACGATGTGCCTTCTTTATGATGGCGGGGGAAAAACTACCCCTCAAAAAGTCACAATTATTCAACACCAAAATCATATTTTATCATTCTGTAAGCAACATTATACTAGTTATAGTTATTGAAACCTTCTATTAGTGTCAACATAAATACCTCATCAGTCATAGTCATAAACACTTGCACTTGCAAAATTCAACAGGCTTGTTAATGTGACGGTGGCCGAGTGGTATAGGCATACGCCCGGATAGCGTAAGACACGGGGTTCAATACCTCGTCTGTCACAGAGCCACGGTTGCTTTTTACAAGTGCAACTTATACATACTAAAGTGTTTTAGTTAACATGTTTCTAAAGGTCTTTATCCACTGCAGCGTACCATGCCATGACCGTACTAGGAACAGGGTCAGGTACGAAAAGCAACACGATCTGCTCTACCTTGCCCACTGAACGGATTTACAGCGTTCTCTCTCACTGTTATATTGAGCGAGAGCGTATTTCGCCGGTGCTGACACGCTCTCTGCATAGCACGCGACGGTGTTAGTCGGTGACGGAACGGTCTAGTGGGCAAGGTGTCCATAGTTTTCAATAAAAATAGTATGCAACATTTCATCTAAAACACTTATAATTATTTATTATTTGTTTTCGGAAAAATTGCTTACCTGGAAAATACTGTTCAGCTATGTTAATTAATTGTCATAGGGAGTGGGAGTGAGACGCGACGATGCAAAATACGTTCTGATGAGGTCGTTATCGTGCTGCAAACATCCAAAAAAGTACTAAAATTGGTCAAGCCATTTTAGAGAAGTAGTGTCCACCGACTAGATGGACAAAATACAAATACAAATGTGTTTATTTGCGTATTTTGAGTGTACATTATAGGTCTTAACTTATAGTACATTAAGAGATGACCTTGTGAAGATCGCAGGATCACATTGGATGTAGAGCGCGTGCATGCGACTGGTCGCTGTGGAAAGCTAACGTTCAGCAGTGGACGTCCTTTGACTGATAATGATGGTTGATGATGTTAAAATTACGCGTTTCCCAAAAAGGCATCATCATTCCTTTGATAGAGGTTCTTCAAACCATATCAGTAAGTAATGAATTCTTCAAATCAGTTCTGACGTAAGATATTGTCGCCACTTGAGGAAATGTTATTGTTCGTAAGGAAATCATAATGCGGCGCGTTGAGATCTAAATATACATGACCCGTTGGCTATCTCACCATCAGGCGTCTAAGTTTTCAAAATATCCTTATTGAAAATAGAACATTTCCCATGCTAGGGATAAACTGATTGGTTGTCACGTATGGATGGCATGAAAACTGTATTTTATTTTATCTATTAGCAGTACAAAACAGAGTTACAACAGTTGCTAGACAAATTAAAAACAGTGAGTAAGGTACAGAAGTAGCCTGCGATTCCATTATCATGTACACACAGCATAGTAAGATTAACATTGATCTCATCATCATCATCATTATCAGCCAAAGGACGTCCACTGCTGAACATAGGCCTCCCCCACGGTTTTCCACAGCGACCGATTACGAGCGGTCTGCATCTTGATCCTGCGATCTTAACTTGACAAGCTTGTCTGTCCATCTTGTCGGTGGACGTCCTACGCTAACATCGTTATACGTAGCAGATAAATTAAACCAGTAAAACGGTAAAAATGTTTAAGGCTACTATTTCATCCTATTTCCTGGTTTATTATTTTCGCTATCTTCTAAAACGATCGTTTTGGATTCTATAAATAAATAGGCTGCCATCTAACATGGTTTGGTCAGATAGACGGCATTCAAACGTATTCTGATAGCACTAGAGATGCTCTACCTTTGGACTTGGCTTGACACATTTTTTGGAACACCCTAAATAAACATTTTAGCTAGTAATTAGTAAAGGATCTTGGTAAAAGCTGCAAGTCTCGACTTTTTCTGCGAGCGACATTGTCATCACGATATATCTATGTCAACATAGCGATACATATTTGGCTAGCACCGAAACCGGTTGAAAAATCGTGGACCGATGTGAAATCGTACAAACCAGTCCTCTCAAGGTTATTTTAAGTATAGAAAAGCTGTCTAATAATATGTGAATCTATCCGGTGTGCACTGGCTTTTTCCTGCGATTTCGTCTGTATTTTATTTCATCGTCATCTCTTACCCTGAGTTATTGGGACGGTCTACCCTGGTGTCAATGTTTACGAGCTGATATAGCTATAAGGCCTACTTACGCATGATGATTTAACCCAGGATTACGCTAATCTCTGTCAGTTTATATGACGTTGGCAGACAGAAATTCAATTCCAAAATTAGCGTAATCCTCGGTGAAATCATCATGCGCCAGTCGGCCTAAGAGAAAAAAGGTTAAGGCATTCATCATAGCACAGAATTAAAATATGTAAACCCAGGCAACAGATACAGGCAATAGATGAGATAAAATAAGTTTACTCTTTATTGCACTTAACAAGTAATACTTACAATAATACTACTTATAATTAATACTTCACAATAGGCATAGAAATAAAATAAGGCTCTCTGTCTAAGGCTTAGTGCACGTCGTCCACTTTCTTCAACTCACACATTGATCAAATAAGAATGATCTCATTTACGAAAGCACCTTTCCTTGTCCACAGATATAAGCTGTTCAGCAGCTGTCAGTTAGACGATGAAAGTCTGGGGTGCACACGGCGAGTTCTGCGCCAAACATCAGTGGGAGGTCATAGTTGCTACCCTCGCCTTACTGGCCTGCGCCGCTAGCGTAGAAAGACATGGCCCGGGAACCCGATCAGAGAGATGTGCTGGCTGGGCCAGGGCCTGTCCAGGTCTCGAAGCGGAGTACCAAGCCGCAGACGCAGTCATCATGACCTTCGTCCGCTGCGCAGCGCTTCTATACGCATACTACCAAGTGTCAAACCTCCAAAAAATTGCTTCCAAATACCTCCTGATCATTGCAGGCGTGTTCTCAACATTCGCCAGTTTTATTTTCACCTCGGCATTAGCTGGCTTGTTCTGGAGTGAGTTGGCCAGCATTAAAGACGCTCCGTTTTTGTTTTTGTTAGTAGCTGACGTAGCCAGAGGTGCCAGGATGGCTAAAGCGGGCTGGTGTGCTGGTGAAGACCAGGGGAAAAGGGTTGGAAGAGCGCTAGCACTTCTCGGACCGACAGCAACTTTAGACACGTTGCTAGCAGTCCTCTTAGTCGGTGTCGGTGCTTTATCAGGAGTTCCTAGATTAGAACACATGTGTACATTCGCGTGTCTAGCTCTGTTGGTAGATTATCTAGTGTTTGTAACTTTCTACCCCGCCTGTCTATCTCTGGTGGCTGATTTTGCGTCTGGGAGGAAAGATATGACGAGGGACAGTCCGTTTTCTGAAGCGGACATGAAACCGAATCCAGTGGTTCAAAGGGTGAAGATGATCATGGCCGCTGGACTGCTGTGCGTTCACCTGACGAGCAGATGGCCTTGGAGCGTTGACAACGGAATTGTCGAAGGCCCAAGCGATAATCTGACTCCATCCACTCATGACAACGTTCTCTTACATTCTTATGTTAAGTGGTTCTCTGTGAGCGCTGACTATATCGTCATAGCTACTTTATTATGTGCTCTCATTATAAAGTTTATATTCTTTGAAGAACCGAGAAACTGGGTGATCGATATGAACGATATGACAGTGAAAGAAGTGGTGCAGAACGAGAAAGAAGATGCTTTGAATAGCAGAAAGCCTTTATTCTCCGTCGGAGATGATTCCAATTCTGAAGTTTCTACCCAAACTGATGAGACGACTTCTGTGGAAGAAGCAGACATGTGGCCTACTCTGTCTCCTAGTTCTTCTGCATCGAAACTAAACGCGAAGAAACGTCCAATGGCGGAATGTTTGGAAATATACAGATCTGAAGGGGCGTGCACCTCTTTGAGCGATGACGAAATAGTGATGCTGGTTGAACAGTCTCATATACCTATGCATAAGTTAGAAGCAGTGACAAGCGATCCTCTAAGAGGTGTGCGTTTACGGCGTCGAGTGATCGCGTCCAGGTTTCACACTGAAGATGCTATTAAGCAACTGCCATACCTGAACTATGACTATAGCAAAGTCTTGAACGCTTGCTGCGAAAACGTCATAGGCTTCATCGGAGTTCCTGTAGGATACGCTGGACCTTTATACGTTGATGGGAAGCCGTATATGATCCCAATGGCTACCACTGAAGGGGCATTAGTTGCGTCCACTAACAGAGGAGCTAAAGCAATAGGTACGAGGGGTGTGATCAGTGTTGTTGAAGATGTTGGCATGACTAGAGCACCAGCTGTCAGACTTCCAAACGTGGTTCGCGCACATGAATGCCGCCAATGGATGGATAATAAAGACAACTACGCTATTATCAAAGAGGCTTTCGATTCCACCTCTCGATTCGCCCGACTGCAAGAAGTCCACATAGGTGTTGACGGTGCTACTCTCTACTTACGCTTCAGAGCTACAACAGGAGACGCTATGGGGATGAATATGGTGTCTAAAGGCGCGGAAAACGCCCTTAAACTGCTCAAAAAGTACTTTCCTGACATGGAAGTAATTAGCTTATCTGGAAACTACTGTTCAGACAAAAAAGCGGCTGCTATAAACTGGGTTAAAGGCAGAGGAAAACGAGTGGTGTGCGAGACTGTTATCACCGCTGAAAGCTTGAGGAACATCTTCAAAACTGACGCCAAAACTCTGGCTAGATGTAACAAGATCAAAAATCTTTCTGGCTCGGCTTTGGCTGGGTCTATAGGAGGTAATAACGCTCATGCCGCGAATATGGTAACAGCCATATTCATAGCAACAGGTCAGGATCCTGCCCAGAACGTCACCAGTAGCAACTGCTCGACCAGTATGGAAGTTTATGGCGAGCATGGTGAGGATTTATACGTCACGTGCACCATGCCGTCTTTGGAAGTTGGTACAGTAGGTGGAGGAACAGTATTGACTGGGCAAGGAGCGTGTCTGGAGATCTTAGGGGTGAAAGGAGCGGGGGTACGTCCTGCAGAGAACTCGGCGAGGCTTGCATCTCTTATTTGCGCGACAGTTTTGGCTGGAGAACTCAGCCTGATGGCTGCCCTGGTCAATTCTGATCTGGTGAAGTCCCATATGCGTCACAACAGATCTAACATAAACGTACCAAATACAGCTCAATCTGAATTCAGCACCGTAGCTTTAGAAGTGCCTAGGTTATAACCAGACGTGCTGGTTGTGATAACAACTCGAATATTAAGAGGCTTGCGCATCCCCCGATTCTTGGCGCCTAATGTATTACACAGATTACACTGTATTATAGTTTAAATAAGGTGCGTTAAGCGTTTGTGGTTATGACACGGTTGCATCACCTTAACTATAGGTAAATACATTGAGTCTTCGCCTGCGGGGCACAGGGGTGCGGGGGGAGGCGTGGAAACGCCCGCCCCCCGCACCCCTTTGCCTCGCAGGCGAGATCTCAATTTCGCGGTCTACCTATAAAACAATAAGTGTTTTTCGTATTAAGTTTAACAGATTTTAGACGTTTGTTAATGATAAGGTGGTGTAACCGAAACAAAAGCTTACCAATCGTCGTAGGCTGATTTTATTACGTGATTGGATTTTACATGGTCAACTGTTTTGATGGGTTACAGCCTAAAAAGCGCTTGGAAGCATGGCAGACGCTCAACACTGTCAATTAAATGTAGTACGCCGCTAGTTGACACTTTGATAATTAAAATCAAAATGGCGGAGCTACTAGCACTCCAGATTGGACATGGTCAGCGCTTCCAAATGCTTGCAAGCGCTTTTTTCGGCATACGTGTGTACATATTACCGCACGAATCACAGCAGTTTATGATTACGTATTCTTTATGTACTGTTGGCAACTCAGCAATACCTATGGATTAACCGCTTCATTGACTTTGCCGTCGGAGCGCGGGGGGAGGCGAGAGCAAGGTGCGAGAGGGGTGCGGGCGGCGTGGAAACACGCCCCCGCGCCGCCCCGCAGGTAAACGCCCACTGAAGCGGTCTACCTATAATCTCTAAAATTTTGCTTTGAACCTTTACGATCACATAGAGTTCAAAATGGCCTAAGATAATTTGACAGATTTAGGTAAATCGTGTTGTTGAGTGTACATACAAGAAAAAGGTTAAAATTTTAATTAACCATTTCTCCTTCACATGTTATTATAAATGTTTTCTATTTCTGTTGTATTAACATTGTTATAAGTACGCTTATTGACTGATCTGTAGAACATATTGTGTGTGTTCGATAGTATTTTAGATGTTTCGCAAACTATTAATAGCTGACCGTGAAATATAGAATATCGATATTCATCGAAATTAATTACGTTTATATACAGGGTGTAACTAAAAGATTGACGAAACAGTAAACGTCGTATTCGGTACATCAAACAAGTTATGTGTAAAAAAAAAACAAACGACTTATTTTAACCCTCTTATTCATAATAATTCAAACAGTCTAATAAACCTTTTTTAGCTATTACACTGTTTTGACACTTTCTGATAAATGATGACAGGAATGGGACAAAACAGTGTAATAGTTAAAACAGGCTTATTAGACTATTTGCGTTTTTATGAATAAGAGGGTTGGTCTATAAAAATAATAATTATTTTACTAGCGCAGTGTATATCAGGCTCGAATAACTATAAATAATAATAAGTGATGAGTGAATTTATTAAATGAATTTATTATTTCCGAGGTATTTTATAAAAATGCCCTGGGTAGTAAACAAGGTTTCCGGCTTCGTTAAAACTATTGTTACATCCTGTATACTGGGAGCCCAAGATATTCAAGAGAATATTAATTTATTCGATATCTATATCACTGTATTCAATACAAAAAACCTGCATTGCATGAAGATACTGTTTCCACAGCAAACGTCATAATAACTGTATTCAAAATACTAATCTTTTGATGTTTGATAATGGTTAAATAACTTATGTAATACTGTCATATTCTTCCATCGAACTGATGTATAATATGAAAATGTCGATGACATTTTTACACTTACATTGTGAACTTCTATTTTTTTTTGTAGTTAGTCATGTTTTTCTTTTACGTTATTTTGTTATTACTTGTTACTGAATAATAAGAACCCTGTAAGATGAACTGTTTCAAAGTAAAAAAAAAACATAAGACATGACGTTATTACTTTTTTTGCGACAACATGACGATGCAGTAGTAACTTCGCTCGTCCTTTTTTGGTAACAAAAAAATATCTGAAGTTTTTCAAACATCTTTTTGGCATCTTTCCTTGTTTTTTTTTACTTCGTCAGAGAGATCATCTATCTCTCTGACGAAGTAAAAAAACATAACTGCCAGGGTGTACGCCCAAATTAATTTAACATGACTAGTTTCGATATTTTATAGATAGCTGAGACCGCTTTCATGTAGAAAAGTTGGAAGCAAATGCTGATAAGTTATGAACGAGATGGGCCCCTATTTTTGAATCACTCGCTTGGATATGGCAAGTGATTTTCGTTCGAAAACGCGTTTTTTTCTATGACTTTTAATTCATCTTCGAACGAAAATCACTCGCCATATCCAAGCGAGTGATTAAAAAACAGGGCCCATGGTCTTCATTTTCAGTAAGCTTTACTTACATATTAGCCATGCAATAATGGCTGCCGGTTGTGTGTAAAAATCAGCTTCTTATTCCAGAGCAAAGTCCATTTTCAGACACCTGCTTGTTAAGCAAGTTTTTTAAATGAATGCGGATTATCTCCCCTGTAACACGTGTTTCAGTAAATCAACGACTAATGTATGCTAGGTCTTGTTGTTTTGAATGTTTTTGCATTGTTTATGCTTCGTTTTTTTTTGTTAATTTATTTTTTTAGTGGTTAGGGACCAACGTGAGTGTCGACACATACATAATGTTATGATTATGAGTATAAAATTCTACAATTAAATATTTATACAAAACTAGTCGATTTTATTTTGACCCTTTCCAAAATCATAACCAAAATAAAATAAATATTGGATGTAGTGTCGTAACTACAGGTCTGAGGCCTTACTCTGCAATACAATGTTGTGTTTTCCAATCTAGCCGTCCTTGTCGCTCATACTAGTATGGCCTTGCGAGGGAAAGAGATGGCGGTATTAAAAAATCTTGGCAAAGTCTCAAGAGTACATACAGCCCCACATATGGCATGGTATAGACAAGGATGGAGAAAACTCCATGAAGAAGAAAGAAAAAGATGACTGATATTTTTTTTCACTGCACCCATTGCTTTTTTTCTCTGCATAACCTAAAGGTTTGACTGTGGCAGACAGAGAATCCCTTTAGCATTAAGTCCGCCTTTGTACACTTTGATTTGTGCAATTGAGATAAGTTTAAGTTGTATGTTGTATCATTCATTATATGGGTTATTCCGATTTCCCACACTTAAATGTCAATTTCTCCAAGCTTTTTTAATTCACTTGCAATATGTATGTTCCACACTAAGCCCGTCAATGTGGATAAATGGTTATGTCAAATTCCGACACTAGTGTGGCTTTTTAGTGTGGAAAATCGAAATATATCATACACGAGAAAAGTTAGTCTGGGAATTGTTTATTGGTAAAAAAAATAACTACTCGCACGCCCCTATATCCTACTACTATTATAAAGGCGAAAGTTTGTAAGTATGGATGTATGGATGTTTGTTACTCTTTCACGTAAAAACTACTCAATGGATTTGAATGAAACTTTACCACAATATAGCTTATACATCAGAATAACATATAGGCTACAATTTTTGAGGTTTCTAATGTGAGGTCGTAAAAAAACACATTTTTTGCGCTACTAGACGGGACGAACCTGAAGTCCACGCGAACGAAGTCGCGGGCAAAAGCTAGTAAAAAATAAAACTGCTCTAGATATCAGCTTTCGGGAGCTCTGGAAGTCACGTGAAACATTGGCGCGAGTACTTACAAAATCGGGTTATATTTTTGTATTCATTTGTGTGGATTTTATCCGGTTTTCATTTCAAAATCAAGCATTAACTTTACAGAATCTTCACAAATACAAACTTTTCAATGTCAAGCTGTGCGGTACGTCGTTAAATACTTACTGAGCATTCCAACTTCCAAGGATTATTACTTTCACTTGCTATCAACATTCTCTACAAGAATGCCGCTGTTTACGGAAGCCAATTCAATCATTTCTGGGGAAGCATACTTACTTCAATTGTATTGGTTATTTATTATTACAAGGTGAAGATTTAGACACACCAATAAGGGACTTGGGACCCTATTTTTGCATCACTCGCTTGGATATGGAGTGTGATTTTTGTTCAAAAACGAATAAAAAATCAACAAAAACCACGCGAAATAACTTATAAACTAGATTATTCAAAAAAATTGAACCATGATTTTTCAAATCCTTTTTGTGTCCAAAAATAGAGCTCTTGGACAGTTTTATAACAGTTAAGGACTTTTAGTTTTAACAAAATATTTAAGTAGACAAGCTTCGTTACTAATCGGAAAATTAACTATTTTTTGTGAACAAAACCCATAGATGGTCATTTATATCAAAAAAAAAACCTGTTGAATAAGCCCAAACAAAAAGTATGCTGCATAGTAAATTATGCACGTTATCTTATCCAACTTTAGGGGCCCCTATTTTTGAATAACTCGCTTCAAGATGGCGAGTGATTTTCGTTCGACGTAGTGTCAAAAGTCATAGAAAAAAAATCTTTTTCGACCGAAAATCACTCGCCATATCCAAGCGAGTGATTCAAAAATAGGGGCCCAGGAGCCCTATTTTTGAATCATGCGTCAAGATGGCGAGTGATATTCAATGATTAAAGTCGAATTTTGGAATTAAAACCAGTTGTAATCTACACAAAAAGGATTTGAAAAATCATTGCTCAATTTTGTGGATACTCACGTCTAGATTTTGAGTGATTTCCGTTCATTTTTAATGTGTTTTCGAACGAAAATCACCCGCCATATCCAAGCGAGTGATTAAAAAATAGGGGCCCTGGAGCCCTATTTTTGAATCACTCGCTTCAAGATGGCGAGTGATTTTCGTTCGAAGATGAATTTAAAGTCATAAAAAAAACTCGTTTTCGAACGAAAATCACTCGCCATATCCAAGCGAGTGATTCAAAAATAGGGCCCCTGGAACTGAAATGAAATATTTATTTGCTCAAAACATGGTTGCAATAGGTGGTAGGTATCAGGTACAAAAATAAGTCTTCACATTTTACCAAAAACTTATGGCATGCAAATTGTTTATATAATTCTGGAGCTTAGAAGCATATGGGCGGATGTGCAGGTCGGGCAATTTTTTTTTATTGAATAACAAAGAAAAGCGCTTTTTTCTCTTTCCATACCACTATGAGCTGTATTTCTATCCCTTTTCTTGGCTAAGATAATTCCGTGCATAATGTCGGTTCTAACAGCTTTTCTAAAATCATTAGAACCCTAAGGTTTTATTTTCACTTCCTCCTTTCTGCGTCTACATTGCTGTATATTTCTTTTGGTGGATTGTTAGTTTGGCCCTTATGCCTAAAAAAAATAATCGCACGAAGGCTACGCAAAAGGAGTTACGCCTTTATGATCCAAACAGTGATTTAAAATATTCATCGGAACTAAACTTCCGACATTATGCATCTAAGATTCTTTTAATAATAATAAAACGGTTGTGGATAAACGGCTATATGCCTTTTGTGTTAATAACTTTGTAAATGCATCGGTGGGCCAATGTGAAAATAAATCGTTATGCATGTGAACTTTTCAAAACATGGTGCCAAAAGATTTGCAACATCGGGCATTATCCATTGGTCATGGCGTGTCAAATAACTAACACTGAATCAGTTTGATACGTTGTGATTGGTCGTTGCGCCATCGTATGTCAGGCCGTCTGTCACTTTGCTCCTTGCACGCATATACATTTCGGTGTTTTTGTTTTTTTCATGTCTGATTTTTAATTAGATAGACCAAAATGACATTTGGTGAGTTGCCACTTATTTGTAATTAAAAAATAGTGATGTTCCTAAGTAATCGGGAAATTCAATTTATCAATTGATTTCCTATGCTTATTAGGAACATTCTATTAGGTATTACTGGCACTGATAACCTCCTAGCAGTTTAAAATAAACAAAAAAGTATCCATGATGTGGGTAAGCAACCAAACCAGCCATTTTCTAAAAGCATTGAACATAGTTACTTCGTACACAAGGCAACGCGAATTGCCGATTCTCAACGATTTTAGTCTTTTTAAGCATAAAATTCAGCATAAAGTTTTAACCTATCAAAAATATCGTAGTTAATCTTTAAAAAATTGACATGGCACCTTGTATAGCGCGTATCTGTGATTTATATTTTATATCCAATTGACCTAAGATTGTGGATAAAAATATGGTATATGGTATGGTATGGTATAAGGATGGTAAAGAATTCAAAATATTGGAAGCTGTGTGGCTGCAACTGAGACAAATGGAACCCGGTGTGCTGTATTTTGAAACAAAACTTTTCTGAATAATTGACCAATATATCTTTGGCGCCTAACTCTCCCAGAAATATTAACTTCCCTAAAAAAATACCGCAAGTAAGAGACACTGAAAAGCCTATATCTACTGCAAAGAACAATGATCTCATGACTCTTTTGAAACGGGTTCCTACGGAGTTTCATGCATACCATAGAAATTTTCCTCATAACGGAAATATTCCCGATTTTCCAGCAAAACCCAAAACCAAAAAAAGGTCTTGCTATAAGCATGTTTGGCTAGATTTGTGAAGTTTTCTTGTCTTTTGCTTTTCACCAAAACATATCCTTTAAATGACTAAATTAAAAATATTAAGTGTCTAAATTAATTAAAAAAAATAAAAAATAAAACAAAATATTTTTTTTTATAAAAAACAATTACAAAAAAATATATAAAAAAAAACAATTTATGTGTAAAAAATATATATTTTTTAAAGTTCCTGAAGATTACCCTAACACCATTTAGTGACAGTGAATTACGAGTATAGATGAAAACTGCTCATTAGGGAAACTGTAACAAATAACTAAACCAAAAACCAGTAACAAAAATAATAATAAAGAATGTTTGTCTGTGCCTTTTTTTGCTGACCATTCGCAGTTGAAGTTAAGTTAACAACGTCCCAAAAAACAATGAGAGCAAATAATAAAGAAATGAATTTGAAAAACAATATTACTCGTGCTTTATACTTCTGTTAGAATAAATTCTTTCGAAAAAATATCACTGTAACTTTGTAGAAACCTTTGTTTAATTTTCCGGAAAACAAAAAGAACACGTTGTATTATACTCCAGTAAATAGATGAATAATTAAATATTTAAATTTTCTCTGATTTTCTTATTATTGTGATAAATAATTGTCGTTTATATGGAACAGTTTCTGTGTCCGACTTTTTGCCAAAAGAACTATAGTTAATAAATGAACACAATAAAGTCGCATTTGCAATTTCGTCTTGTTAAATTTTAATAGATATTGATTTATTTTTAGGCATAACGTTATATTTGGACAAACACCTCACATTAAATTTACAAAAATTGGAGGCATAAAGCCGTATGGCCACATACTAATCGGTTGAATAAATACATTGAATAATTTTAGGGGCATAAAGGCGGATGTCATCATTTTTTTAAAAAAAGTTGATTTTTCACTGTTTAGAAACATTATTTTTAAATTTTAATTATAAAGCTAGGAAAGCTACTTATTTATCTAAGTAAATGCAAAGAAATCATTTACGTGTTGTTTGTACCTATTAAAATATTTGCCGATAACATTTAATTTTTATTTTGCTCTGTCCTGTAAAGTTGGCAAAATCAACATCCGCCCTAATGCTTCTAAGCTCTAGAATTGTAACATTAAAAATATTATAATAATGACATAAGCTTTGAAACTTGTATTTCGCAAGGGACCAGTTTAAAAATAAAAACTAAATAAATAAATAAATATCCTTGGACATTTCACACAGCGCCATCTGGTCTGTGTAAAACTGTGGTGTGTAAAACTGTGTATTTTCTTTGTGTCGAAATTATTTTTCATAACTAGCATCTTCATTCATAAGTGGCATCTTCAGGGGCCCTATTTTTGAATCACCTCAATATTACGAGTGAGTTTCGTTCGAAAACGAGTTTTTTTCTATATGACCGATTTAGTATGGGAAGTCAAATTATTATCGGCTTTATTCGACCTATGTTTTTAGGAGAAAGATGTTCAGTTACTGATTCTGAGTAGGTCCCTTCATTATTTACTCGTTGTTTTGAAACACCTTGTTACATCATCAACCTTCTGAAAGTACTGATGTTGCTGCTACCCAACGCCAGGGTAACGCTTATCATGGTGGCGTTCACTCGCCATGGCATAGGATCGTCACTGAATATTGTAGCTTTTAATAGAGAAGCCCATCCCACTAGAGTCCCCTACATTCTGATTTCTGTTAACCCTGCCGCTGTTTGGTCGCGATTGGGGGGAGTGCTTAACACGTTCCGGGACAGTGCCCGCCTACAGGCGTGAAAACAATAAAACATCTATTGTGTCTGGAGTAGTGTCCCGGAACGTGTTAATACAACGTATTCCCAGCTAACCACCATATTTGGTGGCCGTTCACTATCCGCCACCTGTGGCCTCGCTATTTAACCTACAGATCAGCCCTAGTAATTTATAATTAACGTATGATTTGCTATGCTAAGCATAAATAAATATAATCCCCCTCATTATTTACAATCTAGGATTCGGCTGATAGGTCTCTGAAGTAGGTTGATGAAGATGAAGTGACTTGATGTAGAAATATTTTGTAGACAATTGTGCAAAGATCGGTTGCCTAACATAAAAGTATTACATACATACAATAGGTAACCTTCTTGTCTATTTAACACGACACGAATCATTTTATTTAACACACCAATATGGAATATGATGCAAGTCACTCGGACTTAAAGGCATAATTTGAACATGTCTCTTAGAAAAAAACAACGGATATTTATTTTAAAATCCGTTTTTTTTTCACTTTGACAATATCTCAGTAACGCGTTATTTTCCAGGTAGTGACTATTTTTAAGAAAAAAAATTACATCTATAAATTTAGGGGGAATACGTAGTATTTGGCTTTGTAAGCCTTTTGTTACACCCTGTATAATACTAGATGTAGAATACTTTTTTCCAAATTTCAAAAGTTACATATATTTCTGTAGTAAGATATTTTGGAACTAGTTGTTAAGGGCCTGTTTCACAATCGACAAGCGAGCTGTAACCAACGATTAATTCAAATACTTAATTCATATGTAGTATCTGGCAGATAACACTAACCAGAGCTTACTTTGACATTGTGAAACAGGCCGTCTAGGTTAATGTAAGAGAATAAAAATAAAACAACAGACTATTATAAATATAATAATATTTATTTTCTTCTGACAAGTCATTTTACAAATTAACAAACACCTCCGCGCCGTTTTCACTATATTTACATCTGTACTTTGACGCGAACGAAGAGATCTATTTACAAACAAACAAACATAAGACCAGTCGACTTAACGAAAAACATACATAATTTCAAGAAAGAAAACAAATAATTTTAAAGAAGTAATCTCAGAACGTTTTAGACAGCAAAAGGAATAGTAAAAAAAGAAATAGTTTAATACACGTCACTAAAATAAAGAGATCAACCTTTATGCTAATTCAAATAAGCGCTAGATCTTATTATTAATTGCATAACATCACATTTGTTATTAAAACTAGCACTTATTGGGTAATTTAATCAGACAATGAAAATAATTCCTCTCAATCCAAAAAAGATAGTACCAGCATTAAAGGTAGCCCGACCAAATAGAAATGTATCCTCCATAGTGGAAATGGCGTCATTATGACATTATTTTTAATTCGGTTGGTTAATAAATTTTAGAACGGTTCAGAAATTGGTACTATGTTTTTGTAATGAAACCCAAATGTCTAAAAAATAGTAAAACATGAGACTGTAACAGTGTTACCGTCAAAAATAATGTTTACAAATGTAAAAAAAAATAAAGCAGTTACGGGCATTTTCCAACTACTGGCCCCTAAAACACGGCCAGAAAGCTGATGCTGATATCAGCAGCAATACTGTACAGATTAGGGTGACCATACATTGTGTCGAGTTTTTAGCCGCGATCGAGTGAAAATGACAGATAATCTGAGCAAAATTTGGTTATTTGACCTATTATTATTATAAAAAACTTCATGCACAAATATTTTATTAGTTTTTTGAACACAATATTGATTGTTAACACGGCAGACTTAATGCCAAAAGCGTTCTCTGCCAGTCAAAGGTTCCATCTGGTCAGAGAAGACATTGGTGGTATATTTGTGTGTTTTAATACCTTTAGGAGAAGTTAATACGAAACAAATTATATTTGAAATTGGGATTTGGGAATTGAGACATCCACGAAAACTCGGAAAACCAGTCACCCTAATTTAGCTACCGTCTCGCTCACTCATTCGTACGCGAAAGAGACGGCGCTACACAATAATCGAGAGAAATTCGTCATGCCCGCAACAGCTTAGTCGACCGGCCAATAAATCAATTCGAGTTATCATACCCTTATAAAATATAGCAGTCATATTCCCCGATCCGTATTTTAAGTATTGGTCAATATTATTAAAATACAGATCTCATTTGACAGTTATCTTGTATAATTACGAGACTCTTCAATGCAGTTATTGCTGCGAATATATATATTTTTTAATAAATTATTATGACATTTCAGTGAGACATCTGAATGGCTCGAGTTAATGGAGCAAATATCGAAAATTCCAGACGACTTGCATATGCAATACAATGATATTTTGGTAGAAAAATATCTTTGGCGTTTTAAACGCCAAAATGCACACGTCATCAAGAATTACGCACATCGCAAGAGAAATCCCCTAATCAATCAAAAAAGACACAAGGTCCATCTACAAGCCGGAAATAACATGTTTAAATAACTGGAAGTATTGTATATCAATTAAAAGATGACAATAAAAATCAACTAATTACTTATTTTGGTTTTAATAATACTAGATTTTGTGGTGACAGTTTGTCTGATGTATTTTATGATAACAGTTTTTGTGCTGTTAAAAGAATCTCGAGTGTGAAAGATTGTCAAATTTTAATAAATCAAGATCAATATTTCAACGCACATTAGTAAAAAAAAAATGACGCTGTTTGATTGAATTATGTATCTTATATGACTCACTTAAAAAACGGGATCAAAGATCCCCGCAGATTTAAATTAATAAATCATATGATTAGCGTAGCTCACAATTGAAATAATGTTTAAAAAAAACTATTTTAATTTTTAATGCGCTCGCCAAAATATCGTGAATTTCTAGCAAAATGGTTTTCTAGCATGGTTATCACGACTAGTGCTGAGCGGGAGCCTTTTTGATACACAATCATGTTTTTTAAATTATTATTTTTACTATGTCTGTATTGTTGTGTGTCAAATAAATGTTTCTTTCTTTCTTTCTTTCAAAATAAAAACCTTCAACATTGTCCAAAAAGAATTGAAAATTGCATTTTTTAACTCAGAATTTTATTTATTTGAATTTTTTTATTCAATTAATCGTGTAAGGTGGAGTCAATGCCAAAAGCATCATCTCCCAGACAGACCTTTAGATGGATAGAAACACTACGCCGCGACCATGACACTTACAACAGTGCTAAATTATCGTTTCAAAAATAATATCGTACATGGAAGCAATCTCTTAACAATCTATACTCAGATAGAAATAGTTTATCGCATACCACAATGCTACCATATCTTAATTCGAATGCTGTGCAATTAAAGTTTTTCAGACAACTTTAGAAAAAGGTTTCAATTATTTAAGGCAAACAAATATTTATTATTCCCGTGAGCTACGCTATCTTTGAGTCATAATGATTCAATTCAGAGTCTCGCACATTATAGTATCACTCATCGCGTCGCCGGCGGCGGTGTGGTCGCGTGTGTACGTAACCACGCCTTTAACTTGTCCCTCCGACTCGCGTGCAACCTCTGATGGGCGGCCCTAGCCGACGCGAGACTGCCGGCCCTATACAGCCTGAGCGGTCTGAAAGACAACAACCTTAGATCGCTGCTCAGATGGCACTCCGAGTGGTCGTGCAACCTGGGCGGTTTCCTCCGCTGGTGGTGCGAGTGGTTGGGCGCTATGGCACCGGGGGCCACGTTGTGCGTGTACCCGCCGCAGCGCCGGGCGTTGCGGGCGAGGAAGACTGGCTTGTTGGTGCGCGCGGGCGGCGCGTCCGGCCTGGCGAAGCGCTCGGCGTAGAGTGACCAGGCGGCCGCGCGCGCGACTGCCTCGCCTCGCGCGGGGGGCGGGGGGCGCTGGGGGTTGAATTGGAGTATGATAATATTGGAATGTGAGTCTAGTTTGCTTCGAACTAGCTGGCAGTAAGGATTTTATTTATGTAAAATTTTGATAAACATTGCTGGACGAATATTTTAATTATCAATAAATTGACTATTTAATACAATTTATGATTCTTGACCAAAATTATGATATTATCATTTTATACTGCATCTTTATATTATTGTATGCTTGAAATGGGTAAACTGTTGACACATTATTTAATTTTTATAACAACTATTGTACACAGTTTTGATACAGTATATGATTATCTTATGTTTGACCACGATTTCATCTGTTGGTGAGTAGTGATAGTTGAGGGTGGATCATGTCTGATAGATATAAGGTTCATATTATGTGTGAGTACCACTTAATATCAGAATTAAGTTTTAAATATAAGTGTTACGAATTGATAGTAGTTTCGAGCACGGAATTATTTAAGATGGGTTCATTATATTTAACTTATTCCGAAGTTTTGTTGGATATGTTCACGTTTATGATGTTATTAGGGTCTATCAAAATTAGTCAATATAAGAGAAACAATATTAATTTAAAAACCATTGTGCCAGCAAGTTTAAAACAAACTAATAGCCCAGATGCTTTGCTTTGGTGTCTACAAACTGATAAAATACGTATAGTGATCGGTATTTATATTTTTTTAAATAATTTCTTGTGTAACAAAGAGTTATTACCGCAAAATTTAATTGAGAAATTAGATAGATTTTAGGGTGAATCTGTTCGTAGACACAAAGCAAAGTAACCAAGCTATTTTTATCTTATAAAAGGTATCGATAGTAATCGGAAATCGGACGGAAATCAAAACATCGAAGACGTAAGGAGGCATACAGGCATAGGTAAACGAAAAAGCTTTGCATTTGTGAGAATACAGTCAAAAACTATAAATTATTTAAATATAATTAAATTCAATGACTGTTGGTCTTTTGATAATTTGTTTATTTATTTTATAATAATAATAACGCAAAAAAAATGTTTGAGAATGATATTTTTCTATAGATTATATGTATTTTTGGTTGATTTGAACTTTTCAAACACGTTACAATTGAGAAAGAGACATCTCTCTACCATAAAATATATATTTTTATTGAAATAGTAATAACATACCAATGACGTGCTAGGAACGTTGTCACTTTGTCAGGCAATAAAATATTATTTATCTCGAAAGCTATGACTCTGTTCCCTCTAAACCGTTCCGTCACCGACCTACACCGTCGCGAGTCATGCACGCATACGCTCTCGCTCCATACAACCGGTGAGACAGAACGCTGTAGATCCGTTCAGTGGCAAAGTAGAGCGTATCGTGTTGCTTTTCGTGTCTGATACGCTCCTAGCACCGTCATGGTATGGTACGGTGTATGGCCCGGGTGTTACTCTCGAATTCAAATAGATAAGCCTGGTTTTAGGCCTTTAAGATAATAAATAATTTTACAGTTAAAATTTAAACCATAGAGGTAGTTAACCTTCTTTTTATTAATATTTATACACACAAATGCAAAGCTCAACTTTCGCCTCGCAAACCATACAACTACCTAATAATAAAACAAACGATAGAGAACAGGAAAGTAAATGAGTACATATCATTACTGTCAAGAATATTGTATTCAAAAAAACTCTC